>CAKKXW010000005.1:12757375-12767825 GCA_920937365.1 Sphaerophoria rueppellii
TATGAGCAATCGCTATCGAAGTCGCCGCAGTAATAGTTGTTGTTGATGTTGTTGGAGCCTCAATGCACTTATAAATTTGAGTCTGACAAATTGTATAGCCTTCATAGAACTCACATTCGTTGACGTTCATACAGTCGGAATTCGAGGCAACTTCACAGACATGCATGCAACGACCTTCTGTCACATTTGTCTGCCACATGAATTTCGACCAACAATCACAATCGTCGGGTTCCGAAAAGATGTCATCACCCGCCCAGACGCAGTTAGTGCCGTTGTTCAAAAATCCGTGACCACAGATACAAGTGCCGTTTTGGTTGCATTCGCCAAAGACACATGACGATTCGGTACATTCCAAATGACAGTCCGAACTGTCATTTGATGGTTTATAATGCGGCCAGCAGGTGCAGGTGTTTGGCGCAGTGCAATCGCCATTTTGACAGGTCTTATCACACTTCGGAACACACCCAGACGATGTGACATTCAGACGATCACGTTGGAAGCCATATCTGCACACACAACTGCCATCAGTTAGAGAGCAAAGTTCATTTTCAGAACAGGCCGATTCGTAGCAAGGCGGCTTGTAACTCGTTGTCTCAACGATGACTGATGGTGCAGTTGATGTGACAGGTTTGTCGGTTGATGTCAAAGTGTTATTCGACACACAAATTGAACCAAAAGTGCTCATATGATAGCCATAGTCGCATTCGCAGATATTCGGTTGAGTACAGTGTGCATTCCATACACAACCGCCTGGACAAACCGGCTGACAGCTATTAACCGGCCATCCCTTGTATTCGTAGCCCTCATCGCAGCATCCTACCACACGTTTTGATCGTAGAGACACCTTGAATGCGAAGGAGAAAGAGGTGTATCCAGTTTGTCAAAAAATGTAAATTTCTACGAACCTTCGTGACCCTTCGAGGCGCAAAATGATTTCGATTACTAAACCAAGAGTCGGAAAAGTCTAGTGGAGCTATTTTGTATGTAGTTGTAATGTAGGTTTCGAATTTAATGCACGTCCGTGGTAGTTGCAAGGCCGGCAAAACTGGCAGTAAACTTAGCAATGACAAAAGTAACATTGTTCCGATTTGTTTGTTTATTAAAATGTAACTGATGATAATTAATTTTTGTTTCTCCAATGAAGCCCTGTGGGGGCTTTGTTTACCACACTATATCCGGGAGCGATAAGAGTTTCTTGGTTATGCTGTTTGGAAGAATGTTGGAGCCAACAACGATGAGACATTTTTACATTGTTTTCGTCATTTGTGATAAAAATGAGGGGACTTGAAAACCGCAACAAAAGGGTTTTCAACATTCGCTTTGAGTGGTTAAGAGGCAACTCTAAGCAGAAGCAAAATGTTTTTAAAAATGCAAGAAAACTTATGAAAATGCAATCATCTAATTGCATTGCGGCTTTTTTCTGTGCAACAAAAGGTGGTTCAAATATCTGCCTACGCTTACTTACTTACTTACTTAAGGTGACGCCACAGTCCGTTGTGGACTTGGGTCTCCATCAACAGTCTTCGCCAGCCAGTTCGGTCCCTAGCTAGCTGTCTCCAGTTTTGCACTCCAAGTTGATTAAAGTCCTCTTCCACTTGCGTGGGCTACCTGAGTAGCGGTCTTCTTCTCCTCCTATGTTCCTCGGGAATATTGTCGAAAACTTTCTGGGCCGCAGCTCTAAATGACCGAGCCATCTGAGTCTCTGGACCTTGACCCTTCTGGCTAGCTCCATGTCGTTGTACAACCCGTAAAGTTCGCTGTTATATCTTCTTCGCCATTCCCCTTCAATGCACACGGGGCCACAGATGACCCGAAGAAATTTCCTTTCGAAACAGCCTAAGGCACATTCATCCGATTTTGTCAAGGTTCATGCCTCTGCACCACACAGCAGGACTGGTATGATGAGGGTGTTGTATAATTTTACCTTAGTTGCTCGAGGGAGAGCTTTTCCATTCAATTGCTTTCTTAGGCCAAAGAAACAGCGATTAGCAAGAGTTATTCTTCGTCTGATCTCGGCGTTGGTGTTATTACCCGTGTTTATAGCGGAGCCTAGGTAGACAAACTCCTCTACTACCTCGAATCTGTATGCGTCTAGTCTGAAGTTCTGTCCGAGTCGTCGTTGTTGGGTATCCTTCCTCGAAGACAGCATACTTCGTTTTTCGCTTAACCCATTACTGTCTCAATTCTCACAAAGGCGCCATAGACATCACGCTGTGTTCTTCCCATTATATTAATTTCATCGGCGCCGTACGCTAGAAGTTGAACAGATTTTTGGAAGATAGTACCTCTGGTGTTGACAGTGGAGTTTTGCACTTTTCTTCTCAAGAACAATGTTAAAGAAATTTCACGACAGTGCATCGCCTTGTCTAAATCCTTTTTTGACGTTGAAAGATTCCGTAAGCTCGTTGCCAACCTTGGAGCAGCGTGAGTTCTCCATCGTCATTATGCACAAGCAAACGAGCTTGACAGGTATGCCAAAACTAGACATAGCCGTATACAATTTGCCTCTGTAGATGCTGTCATACGCGGCCTTAAAATCGATGAAAAGGTGATAGGAATCGATTTGGAGTTCATAGGTCTTTTCCAGGATCTGCCACACGTGAATTTGGTCGATGGTTGACTTTCCTGGCCTGAAGCCACATTGATAAGGACCAATCAGATTGTTGACGACAGGCTTCAGACGTCCACAAATTAAGGCAGAGAGGATCTTGTAGGCGATGTTAAGTAGACTGATTCTTTTGTAGTAGGCGCAGTTTAGAGGATCTCCCCTTTTCAGAATCGGGCAAACAATGTTTAGGTTTCAATCATCGGGTATGCATTCCTCTGACCATATCTTACAGATGATTTGGTGCATGCTCATATCCAGTTCGTCGCCTGCTGTTTTGAACAGCTCGGAAGCTAGACCATCTCCTCCAGCGGCTTTGTTGGATTTCAGCCGTGATATTGCATTTTAGTTCTTCTAGGTCGGGATCAAGGAAGTCTTTACTATCATCGTGTCCTATGAAAATCTCCTCTCTGACGGCGTGTTTTCTTCGTAGTCGCCGTTATAAGTCTACAGAAGTGGTCTTTCCAAATCCCCAGCATTGACGGCGATTCTACTATGATGTTCCCTTGTTTATCTCTGCAGGTATCGGTTCTTGCTCGATGACCTCGAGCCAGCTGTTTAACTTTCCGATAAAACCTCCAAACTTCATTCCTGCTATTGGCTCTCTCAACATCCTCGATATGACGCTTCTCATGCTCTCTCTTTTTTTTCTCCTGAGAAGCTGGCGTTCCTCTCTCCTCTTTTGCTCGTAGAGTTCAGGAGCAGCTCTTGTCCTTCTATGCAGCGCCGCCGCTTTGTATGCCTCCTGCTTGGCTGCATGGGCCTGCCTGCATTCTTCGTCAAACCAGCACATTAGAGGCGGCATCTCTAACTGCTTTCTGGCAATGTTGCCACTGGTCTTCGATACTTGAACTTGGCGGCAAAGACTTCTTAAGAGGTTACTTGACACTCGATCAGAGAAGGATCTGGCGATCTCTTACGATTGTAGCGGTTCGACATCGAATTTTCTTGCAGCATTTCCTTGTTTTTGCCGCTGTCGGGATATTCGTAGCACTACATTGACTACGACGAGGCAGTAGTCCGAGTCTATGTTGGCTCCTCGGAAAGTTCGAACATTTAAAATGATGGACGAGTGACTTCCGTCAATCGCAATGTGATCAATCTGGTTGAGGTTGATCAGAAGATCTCCATGTACCTTTATGGATTTTGAGATGTGGAAACCAGGTGCTAGCTACCACAACATTTCGCCCCGCAGCAAAATCGATCAGCCTGAATCCGCGTATCGGAAGTGGTGTCGTGTAGGCTGTGCTTTCCGACTGTTCCAACAAAGACGTCCTCTTTTCCCAGCTTTGCGTTAAAATCGCCGAGGACAATTTTAATGTCATAACTAGGACATTCGTATGTTTTGTCGAGGAGCTCGTAGAACTCGTCTTTGGTGTCTTCCTTTTTCTCTTCTGTGGGTGCATGCGCATATTACGCTAGTGTTGCCGAATTTAGCTTTAATTGGGATCGTCGTGATGTGTTCGCTTACGCGTTTGAAGCTCAAGACATTTTTCCTGAGTCTACTTCCCACGATGAATCCGCATCCATAGAGTCGCTATTGTTGCTTTCGGTAACAATCACCATTTCTTGGGTAGCGGTAATGTCTGCTTTGTAGCAGTTGAGGGTCTCCGCTAATTGTTCGGCAGCACGCGGTCCATTAAGGGACCTAACATTCCACGTGCATATGTGAAATTCGTTGTCATTTATACATTTGCTTGGGTCGTCCTCAGTGTATCCGTCCGTTTCCGAGGCCTGTTGTTGCTTTGCAACTAAATTCTTTGCTTCGTAGTCCGGAATTCACCCCAACGTACAACCCCCAACCTGCCTTCAAGGGCAAGAGCCGGAAAAACCGCTCCTTTTACAGCCTGGGATTCAAATAAGTCGAAGTAGCTCGTAAAGGTGTTCACCAAGTAGTTCGGCCTAGCTGGAACTAAAGACGCTCCCGTTGATTCCAAAAAAGAAATTCATTCGCTACCGTCTCCCGAAGGGAGTGCCTTGGTGGGATCACTCCTTCGTTGTGTGTAGCTGCCTACGCGCGCTGGTTTCAAAATATGGAATTCTGTAACTTGGTGGAAACCTTAGAGGATATTTCCTTTTTATTCTTGTTTTAAGGTATCCACCTAACCTTTACAAAGCAGACTTGAAAACATAGTAAATTGACTTTAAGTGTATTTGAGATAAGATCATATTTGATTCCTGTCCCTGATCTAAATATTGTATCTAGGGTCACTATTCATTCACGCAATACTCCAATACAATTAATTTTAAAGGACATTCAACAAGCAATTATTTCCACTTTCTCTCCAACACTATAATTTACTATTGAGGCTAGCCCCCTTCACAAGAAAAACAAACACTTTAGGACAAACGCGTGCCACAAAGTGCAACTAATTGTTGTGATTCCAATCAAGACGAAACGATACTCCCGCAGTTAAACAATTTGTTACTGAACGAAGAAGAAGTAAGACAAAAAGGTCAAAAATTGGGGGAGTTCGAAGATAATTACAGGTCGGCTTCAATAACTGAAAAATTAAGTATTCACCCTAGGTCATAAAATTTCAATTTCGTCTTTTCTTTAAGGCGTATTGGATCATGGATAAGTGGAGGATTCGAGTATTTGCCAAGGAAGAACGATAAATGTGTCTTTTATAATAACAAATGGCAAATATCGCATTTCTGACTAATTTTTTGGAATAAGAGTTCAAAGAACCTTACTCGAAATATAAAGACAAATCGTCTACAAGTTGATTTTGATACTCTAACAATGTTGAATCCTGTTTAGAGATTTGAGAGATGGAGTACCTCACTTAACCACACTCAGACCGCAATTCTTTTTTTCTTACAAAAGAAGAAATGTCAAATTAATCATTTTCCGGTTTGTTGCATACGTTGAAGGACTTTCTCGATGATCAATCTTCATGAATGTCATCTTAAAGATTAAGAACGATTTTATCTTTCTAGCAATCGATATTTTTCGTTTCTTCTATCTGATGATGAGAGAAAGTGTAATCGATCTTTAATTATTCTTATGGACAATCGACGGAATCCGATTGACGAGATCAAGGGGTGCTTGTTTGATATTGATCTTCTACCGGCTCTGAGAAATACATCAGCGAGATTTGAGTATAGCAATTAAATGAAAGATGACACTTTTGATAACGTCGGAATGTAAAGGATTTGAATTTTGGAGCTGAGGGAGAACGAGTTATGCAAACGTGCCTGAAATGAGACTTGAAGATGAACCAAAATCTAATACTTTTTGTATGAATTAAGAAAGATCCTCTGCGTCGTAATGAAGTCTGCACAAAAACATTTCCAAAATGAGCGTTACAACAATGACTCTTAAAATTCAAAAGGCCTGCATTATTCGCCTTGTTAACTCAATTAAAATAATCCCTTTGTTTTGTTTGTTCTCATTTGCTTCCTTCTCAAACCTGATGTCTATATGAAGCTAATGCGACATTATTGTGTTTGGACATGCATCCTGTTTAAACACCAAAGGGCTGTGGATGGTCCTAAGTATTCATTAGGACCAAATTTATAGCAGTCACTCCTTCCTACAGTAGATGACTTTTGTCTTTTGCCTTTCCAAAAAAAAAAACCACTAACATTCTTAAAGAGCAACCACCACCAGTGTCCTGTCCATTCAACCCTTTCATTTCAATTATTCAATTAATTTAATTTTATTTGTGCAACTCGCAACTGCAACAACAAGAAAGACGACCACCCCTTCTTTCATGTGTGTGCCTGTGCACATCATTTCGTTCGTCCCGTAGAGAATAATTTTATCCTGATCCTGACGCGCATCCGCATCGCTGCGGTAGCTGTTTGCGTTCACACCCTTTTTTATTTGCTAAAAAAAAAAAAAAAACAGCACCACACCATAACCCTGACCATGTCCTTCGATCGGTCGGTCGTTTGTGTTGAATGGTTGACGCGGTTTTTTTTGCTTTTAACTGTGTGGAAATTTAAATTACCAATTCATGTCGCGTATCCTCTAGAAGTTGTTGTGTTTTTATTTTTTAGTTTACGGGACATTGCAGAAAGGACATCTGTCCATATGCAAAAGAACAAAAAAAAAAAAACAAAAACAAATAGAAACCGTCTTTTTTTCCGTGACCGCGAAAAATGAACAAAGGCAATAGTTTGACAATTAATTTAATATTTTATTGTAATTGCAGGACAAAAGGAACTCTTTGTTTTGTCTGCAGCTCAAATAGAGGTATTTTATAGCATATTCTCTTCACAATACGGGAACAACTTAGTTTGAAGGGACAAAATTTAGCAATTTTGTTTTCTCAAAGACCAAAAAAACGTCTACAGTAACGCGACTATAAACGCACTGCACAGACAGAAAAGCGGACTACTGACAAGACCTACAAACTTGTACAGACGATTTACAGACCCAAACGACCTGGAGATTAGGACACTGAAGTCATCGATATTAAGAACGTCAACACCCTGATCAAGGAAAACAACAGGTTATCTATTAATTGGTACTGGGACAAGAAAATTCGGGCCCTTAGTCCTAGCGACCCGAGTATGTCCCCTCAAATTAATAAGATATTAAGGTCCAAGAATCAGAACGACCTTCCATGTCTCAAGCTCCAGGGGACAGTAGAGAGCAGAGGCCTGCTTCTGACAGCGCAAATTGATCCTGAGTAAGCCGTCTTGGACGATGACTTTTTTGTGATTGAAGGTCCGCAGGAGAAAGTGGAGGCAGTTAGTGCTGCTTTCCACCAAGTGTATAAGGTGAATGCTTGCACTCGCCCGAACCACGAAATGGAAAACAGAGCCTTTCTTCATCACTTCTACCTTCGGAATGATATTACGCGTTGGCGATCCGAGAACCGTGGTTTTACCCGGTTTGAAGACGAATTTTTAGCAAACGCTATAATCACCGAGCGAACGGACCCAACTCCCTTGCTCATCACGAAGGTAGAGCTCCAGCTCATCTTCGATTCAATAAAGAATAAGAAGTCAGCAGGTGACGATGGTTTATCCAACAATGTACTAAGACACTTACCGATTGAGGCAATAGACATCTATACCACTCAATTCAACAACGCGCTGAATAATGCATATTATCCAGTGCGTTGGAAGACAGCTGTGGTTCATCCTCTCCAGAAAAAGGGAAAGGACAACTCCAATCCATCAAATCTTCGGTCGATAAGTCTTCTACCAAGCATCAGAAAGGTATTCGAAAAGGTAATCAATAAGGCTCTGGAATGAGACATGACACTATTAATGCCACGTCTAAGCTCGTTTCTGACGCCCAATGGAACAAGTCAAAGAAACAAAACACGGGTGCTGTTCTGGTGGATTTGGAGAAGACCTTCGACACCGTATGGTTAGAAGGTTTGTACCTTAAACTCAGTAGACGAGGTACTCATCAGTAAACCATTATATGATATGCGCAATGGCAGAAAGTTTGTTGTCAAAAGTGCCAATGTAACTTCTACCACCACCTTTTAAATTAAAAACGGTCTTCAACAGTGAGCAATCAATTCGCCGATCCTCTTCAGCATTTAAACCAGCGATCTTATAGGTAGTTAAAGCTACCTATCGCAATTGCGTATGCCGACGACCTGATTGCGTACAGAACGGCTCAAAAGGTTGAAGTTATTAGAATTCTCTTGCAGCGTGACTTCGAGAAGATTCAGCGATACTGCGGCGACTTGAAACTGAAAATAAATGTCCAAAAGTCGGCGACGATTTTGTTCCGGACGCCGTTGGCTAAGGCTTCGCAAGATACGTGTAAGAATTGGCGCAAAATGGTCATTGTTGATCCTCACGGACAGGCATTGACGAGCAAAAGTGTGTGAAGTATGTACCTCGGTATCTGATTGGACCAGTATCTGTTTTTCGACAGACATATAGATGCTGTTCTGACTAAGGCCAGAGTAGCTTTCGCTCTGACGAAACGACTGTTTTACAGCAGTCGGCTTGACCCCCGAGTGAAGGTTATTTGCTACATGGCTCTCATACGACCAATGATCGTTTATGGTAGTCCAGTGTGCTTCAGCATTGCCCCTTGCGAAATGGAGAGGTTTCGGGTGTTAGAGAGGCAGTGTCTTCCGCGCTGTCTCGGTTGGTATCGGACACCAAAATTTTCTGATCTGCATTATTATTTAAAAGAGGTTCTATGCAATGGACTTGTTGAACTTGTTCGGGGCCATAGTGACTTCGACCAACAATTTGATTTTCTGGCCGTTCTATCCGAACGACAACTACTTCGAGAATGCACGCTTGAGCGAGGCATTCCTCTATTAAGACCAGTGCGGCATGATACAGGATAGATTGGCAGTGCTACTTATCTACCACGTCAGCCGTTATACTGTCGGAGACTCCTGTATGAACGAGGCATTCTCGCTTGTGAAGTATACTGAAAGCTTATGAAAATCTCAACATGGAATTTGAACTTGCAGCTTACGGCGATGCAAAATAAACATCATTTTGGGAAAAAAAATTGAATCCTGTTATTTTTATGGTTAACTCCAAGTATAATTTTCGTATACTAAATCCTCAATACCTCATTATCTGTTCGTTCGTTAAATAGAAAAATTCGCTTTTGTGAAATTTTCAAAATTACGATTTTTCGCCACCGATCGCAGCGCCATCTATAGGGTAGTAGTGGAATAAATGTCACATAGTTGATTTAGTTCTGCTTTTTCTTAATAGATGGCAATGCGATCGGTGGTAAAAATCCAAATTGCCTGATTTTCAAAAGGAATTAATTTGTTAAAATTGTTAGGAAAAAGAATTTTCAGATCCTAGCGTTCAAAATTGGGTCCTCGATAAGTTTAACTAACAATGAAAAAGCTAATGCTCTTGCGAATGAATTCTCATCAAATCACCTCGTTTCAAATAACATCACAACCAGCTGATATATTGAAGATACTGTGCATCAATCAATGTCATTGTTGAAGTCCCATCATGTTGAAGTTGATGATAATATAGTTTCTTTGGAAGATGTCAAAACGGTTCTAAATAATGTAACTGTTTCTAAAAGTCCTGGTTTAGATGGATTAAGAAAGCTTGTATTAAAAAAACTGCCAGAAACAGCAATAAAATTTCTTCAAATAATTTTTGTAGCATGCTTCAAAATAAGCTACTTCTCTAATGATTGGAAAACAGTTAAAATTATCCCAATTCCAAAACCTGGAAAGAATCATTCATTACCTAGCAGTTATAGGCCAATCAGTTTGCTTAGCTCTTTAAGCAAATGCCTTGAAAGACTTATCAAAAATAAAATCGATTTCCACTTAAATACTCATGACATTCTTCCCGCAGAACAATTTGGGTTCAGAAGTCATCATAGTACGGTTCAACAGGTTCACCGAATAACGAAGGACATTAAAAGCAATCTCGCGTTAGGCAAAAGTACTGGAATGATACTTTTAGATGTTGAAAAAGCATTTGACACGGTATGGCATGATGGATTGATACACAAACTTATGCTTCTTGATTTCCTAATCGAAATTGTTAAATTAATTTATTCGTTTTTGTGTGATAGGTTCTTTAAAGTCTATGTCAATAACTGTTTCTCTGGTTTGTATTCAATCATTGCGGGGGTACCTCAAGGATCAGTCCTTGGTCCCTTTTTATATATAATATACACTTATGACTTTCCACGATTCACGGACTGTACATCTGCAATTTTTGCCGACGATACCATATGTTACGTCTAAAGTTCAATCAAAGTTAAGATTTTGGTTGGCTTTGTCTACTTATGTTTGTTCATAGCAGCCGTTTTTAACGTCTACATGTCAGGCACTTAGCACCTTTCAGTATTCACATATAATATATATTTTTCCCTGGTTCCTGACTAGGAACTCCATGGGGGCGTTACTAACTTATGTT
>CAKKXW010000005.1:12782594-12799773 GCA_920937365.1 Sphaerophoria rueppellii
CATTTTGTGTGTCGCATGTTTTTCTTTCAATTGCGATTTTTCCTTTTTTTATCCTTCTCCTAAGTGAAACTCATCCTTAAAGCGTAATTTTCTGCATGACTAGCTTTGGTGTGATCTACATTTTAAGACGAAGAATCCTTTTTCCCATATATCCCATTAGATTCCTTGATGATGGGATCCTTGATTTTACATTTGATTTAACAAGGATAATTAATTTGCCGCTAAAAGGATTTAATACAAATTTTTTCATATGAATTGGTTCTTTGTCGTGATACTTTCTTAGACAAATTCAAAAGTGATCAGTTTCTTCCAAGGATGCAATGAAATGAGCAGTCTTTTGAAGTCGATAGCAAGATGCAATCCCAACCACACTCTCTGGGCCCTGTGTCATAATTGTAATTTTTGATTTATCACGATTGAAGAGTTTGGTGAATACAAAAAAAAAAGTGCAACTCCTAGCTGAATGTCCTTTTTTGTGTTCTATTTCTGCTTTCTTATGATGATGTGAAGCGAATCGGAAATTGCAAGATATTTTTTGCAATATTAGTTGTAATAACCTGATTAGGTGTGTTAAAATTAGGGCTGACAGTAAAATTTGATTTTTTTTTTTCAGTTTTTGGGACAAAAAAGGTCGGGTTATATGGTTTTTGTGGAAAACCAAAGGAAGAACGTGAGGATTGTCTTTCGTGAAAAAGGAATAAAAAAGGTATGAGATATTTGGAAGGTATGAATAAAGACATAAGGTTCCTTACATCAAATGGCTTGAAAACTGTGTCGAAATTAAATTTGAGTAATATTTTTAAAAACAGTTTCTGAGGCGTTAAACGCTAAATGCATCATTCAAAGGCTAGTGGCACTAAACTATCGAACAGGAGAGCAATCGACAAGTTCAGAGTGTATGACTTTCATCATGAACCATGCTCAAACGAAAAACATACTACCTACAGTTTTTTTTGTTTTAAGCAAGAATACATTTTTGTTTGTTTTTATATAATTAACACTTAGTTTTAGCAAAAAAAAAAAACTGTAGGTACAAGCATTTCAGTACAAGCTTTCAAGAAACTGTTAACCTCTGGTTGCAGAACTGTGTGCTTAAACTAGTGTCCATTATTTTTGACCTTAACACCGGTTTCGATTCCGAACATGTGAAATTTCGTTGTACCATTCTCTTTGCTTTTTGATGTTCGAAGGGTAGACACGTACATTCAAGAGGACACTAGCGTCCACAGAAACCTCTGTCTATCAACTCCTACTCTCCACCTTCCCGTGGTGAACATCGGGTGCCCAGTACCTTCAACCAAAGATTGGGTTCCAACTTCCAACCCCAGTGGGGAGTTGTTGGCTGCAGCAAAAAGAGAGAGGGAATGGAGGTATGTGTCCACTAAGGCGGCAGCGGAAGAACTCCCAAGATGGAATCAAAGGTGGCGTCTACAGTTTCAGTCAGGATGAACTAATTAGTGAACACCTTATATGGCTACTACGACATATTCGTAGCCCAGTCCTAGGTATAAGGAGCGGTTTGGCTCTTCGTCTTAGAGTTAAACTAAAGACCTGGCCCACCAGGTTGGGGGTCGTGCGTCGGGGTAACTGCCCGGCCACATAAAGAAAACATGGTTCCGAAACACCAACAAGCCTCAGATACGGAAGGAATTAATGATGACGACCCACGCAAACGGTTTAAGGACAACGCATTTCGGTATTGCACTTGGAATCTTAGGTCCCCTAACAGACCACATGCAGCCGAACAACTAGCGGAAGCCCTTTACTGCTATAAAGCAGATATAATTGATATCCAAGGGCCTAAGTAAAATGAACAACTGCGATATTTACTACGGCGACTGCTACCGGGAACAAAATCAACGTCTATTTCGATGTGGTTGGGACTCGACTCAGGAGGAAGGGCTTGAGTATCAAGTCAGTGAATGAGCGCATCACGACAATCCGTATCAAGGATAAATTCACCAAGATCAGCTTTATCTGCGCTCACGCCCCCACTGCAGAAAAGGATGAAAACACCAAAGTCTGTTACCAGCTCCACTACAAGACCTATGAGCAATGCTCTAGCTATGACATTAAAATCGTTTTTGGTGATTTTAATGCTAAGCTGGGTTGAGAAGAAATCGTGGAATAGTCGGACGACATAGGCTACACGACACCACCTCTGATAACGGATTTAGGCTAATCGACTTTGCTGCGGGACGAGACGTAATGGAAGCAAGTACGCGTTTCCCACATCTCGATATCCACAAGGGAACATGGAAATCTCCTGACCAATCAACCGTCAACCAGATTGATCAAATTGCGATCGACGCACGACACATCTCTAGCATGCAAGATGTCCACAGATTCCGAGGTGCAAACATCGACTCGGACTTCTACCTTGTTGTAGCCAAGTTACGAATGCGGATATAACGATCAAGGCCAACACGCGAAAATGCTAGGAGGAAATTCGACGCCAAACGGCTACAAACGTAAGAGATTGCTAGATCCTTTTCCGATTGTGTCTCCAAAACTCTCCTCAGAAGTCCTTTGCTGCCAGCACAAAATGTAGAGCACCAGTGGCAACACTGCCCAACAGCCATCAGAGATGCTGCCCCTAAGGTGGTAGGGTTTATACGGCAACTACAACGAAACCCCTGGTTTGACGATGAGTGCCGGCGAGCACATGCAGCTACAAAGCGGCGCTGCAAAGAAGGAAACGAGCAGCTCATGAGCTCTACGAGCATGAAAGGAAAGAGGAGCACAAACTTCTCAGAAAGAAAAAAAGGGAGCATGAGAAGCTCGCGATTGAGAAGATAGAGGGATGCCACTACAAGGACGAGGTTCGAAAGTTCTACAAAAAGGTAAAACAAATCTCCAGGGCTTATACAACCCGAACAGAAGCCTGTAACACCAGGGGCACAATCTTTCACAAGTCCGTCCAGCTACTAGGATACGCAGACCACATTGACATAATTGAAAGAACACATCGTGATGTCAGTGGAGCTTTCGTGTTCTTTGTTACGGAAGCCAGGAAGATGGGTCTAGCGGTTAACGAGGGCAAGACCAAGTTAATGCTGTCAACAAGAAAAGACAACCAACATCGAGGTCTTGGAGTAAACGTCAACATAGACAGATTTAACTTCGAGGTAGTTAAGGACTTCGTCTACCTAGGATCCGCTATTAACTCAGACAACAACACCAGCGTTGAAATCAAACGAAGAATCACTCTTGTCAATCGCTGCTTCTTTGGACTTAGAAGGGAATTGGGTAGTAAAGTCCTCTACCGAGCTACTGAATTGACACTCTACAAAACCTTTATCATCCCGGTCCTAATGTATCGTAAGGAGACAGGGACCATGACAACATCCGATAAAAAAGCTTTGGGCTGTTTTTAGAGAAAAATTCTTCGAGTAATTTTTGGTCCTGTCTGCATAAATGGAGAATGGAGACAAAGGTTAAACCAAGAACTGTACGAACTGTTCAGCGACACTGACCTAGCCAGAAAAGTTAAGGTCCAACGACTAAGATGGTTGGGACATGTGGAGCGAATGGAAAACAATACTCCGGTTCGTAGACTGTTCGAATCCTACCCAGAAGAACGTAGCAGAAGAGGAAGATCCCGACTCAGGTGGAGCACACAGGTGGTAGAGGGCCTGAACCAACTTGGCGTGCAAAACTGGTGACAGCAAGCTAGGGACCGAGCTGGTTCAAGGCGTTTGTTGGATGAGGCCCTGGTCTGAACTGGACTGTAGCGTCACCATAAGTAAGTATATATAGAACTTCCGCGTCGGGTGGGGGCCTCTATTGCTTTCTATTTCACAGACAATGTTGTTTTCCGGGCTACTTTCTTTTGTCCTTGGAGGATTTTTTTCTTTCTTCAGATTCGGTTGCTCACTCCTGTTAAACACACGGACCCGGAGGAGTCGCAGCGCAATGCTGGTGCTCATTGAGGGTTACAGTTGATTCGAACCTGAGTTGGGGATGCTTGCTATCTGATGTAGGGAAAGCCATTTAATAAAAAAGACATTTATTTGCTTACTCTACCTCAAAATCAGGATGTTTATGGATTACTTACACAAAAACCGCCAGAAAAGAGTCACTCACCTGAAAGAAAAGCAGAAAAATATTCATTAGCAAACAAATAGAGTTAACATTCTGCATCTATCATGCAAGCACATTCATTTACTTATGTCATACGAGAGACCAAAATCAAACAAAACCTCTTTCATACGCAGAATAGCCAGAAGCCATAACTCACAGCCAATGACTCTACTGCCAGCAGAAATGTTATCTTACGCGAGTAAAACAGCAAACAATATTCGATAAGATTCTAATAAATTTTCTACATCGGCTTATCGCGGGCAAACAATTTTGGCCACAGAGAGAACTTATAAAAAATAACAGACCATTACAATTGAAATTAGTTTCACACCTACTATTCGCCATGAAGAACCTTATTCTTCTCGGTACCTTCGGTCTGCTATTGGCTTCGGCATCAGCTGTTGGAAGATTCGATGACCAGCTTCGAGAAGTGGTCGAGAATTTGAGACAACAGTTGCCTTGTGGGATTCCCAGTGCAGGAATTCCACCTCTGGCTCCCTATTCGAAGGAATTGCATGAATTTGACTTGAGTAACATTGGAACGGAGTAAGTTTCTTTAAGTTGCCAAAAGGATTGTCAAATTGAGGACATTTTCATTTGTTTCAGTCTTGCTGGAAATATGACAAACCTGACAATCACTGGAATCGATGGGTTCGATGTCAAGGAACTCAAATACGCCACCCTCCTCATGAAACTCAACTTCGACGTGAACTTCAGTCAAATCCAAATTCTCAGTCAATACTATGCCAAGGGAGGTCTTCAGATTTTCGGTCGAAATTTCTCCTTAGTCGGAAATGGCGATTTTGATCTGTTAGCCGAGAATGTTCGACTGAATGGCAGTTTTTATCTTCGTCCGACAACGTCGAATGGCTTGAAAATTTGGAATTTCAAAAGTTCTTTCAACATGGACGGGGTCAAGTCGAAGACCACAGGAGTATTGAACAGTACTTTGTATACCAGATTTTTCAACGAATGGGTTGAGGAACTATTCAGGCTGGGAGTTGAAGAGCATAAGGAACAAATTGCTAATAGGATTGGAAGTCGTTTAGTGCCTTTGGTGAATCAACAGCTGAAGAAAGTGTCGGTGTTGGAGTTGGTGGCAGTGATTCTGGGACTTGGATCAGCTGGACCACTATTCCCAGTTTGCCAAGTTTAAATTATTTATTGTGAAGCAAATAATTTATTAAAAAAATGTTGTTTGAATGCAGTTTGGAAGCTTCTTTCACTTGAGAAGTTCAGTTCATAATTTGAATGAATTTGCGAGATTGTGAAGTTTTTGTGACAGCCTATAGGTATGCAATCTAAAAAAAGATTTTTGAATAGCGAGTACTTAAACCACATTGGGCACATTGGGACGTTATCCTACCTTCAAACCATCTGTGAGAAAAGTTTCCAATTGGATCTACTTGGAATCTTCTCTAGTCAAAATCCAACTTGAACTTGGGATCAAATTCCGTATGGTGGACCGCTTTGAACAAGTTGGTAAATTTAAAAGCACTTCGTTCAACACCGACTGCTGCTCAGAAGTACTTCTAAGCCTAATAGCTTTGGACATCTTCTCGAAAACGGTTACCAACTCATGTGAGCCTTACTACTTTAGACAACTTCCAGCTCGCTTAGATTGCCTTTAAAACTATTCAGTAACAATTTCTACATTGCCATTCCTTCAAGATAGTCTTGGGAAGATGATGGACCTGTGGAAGATAACGCGGCGGAAGTGGTATCTTCTCAAAAACACTGTCTCTCTTTCGACTCCCCAAACAATGTAGCGTGTTCCAAGGAGAAGTAAACGCGTACCTGTACCATCCTGGCTGATTTCTTGCAAGGATATATGTACGTATTTTCTCGGTCAGCGACGTTATTGTCCAAAACCAGAATTTCAATGAAGTTTCTTAAGGCAATTTTTAAAATAGAAAGAAAACGAAATATTTTTTCAACTGCCTTATTTCACATTTTCTTTATTTCAACAAACAAGCCAACAAAATGCCTCCGCCTCAAGCCCACGGATCTGGCGGCGGTACACAAATAACATCGTCATCATCTTCCTCTTCCGAGTCATCACTATTGAATATGTAGTCATAAATATCCCAGAAATTAATTCCCTTGAGTGCTTTGTTCACTTTCGGCACAACTGCTTCCTCCATCCTGGCACTGATTTCTTCCTTATTCTCATTGATTCCACTCACAACTGAATTCTCAATCTTATCGTTCAACAATCGATTATATTTACCATCACCCGCCAGTCCCGTGATATTTGATTTAACGTTGCCAACCTCAAGCTCAGCAAAGAACTCGGTGATTTTTGCTGACCCAATGAGAACCGGTAGCTTGTATTTCAGTTCGCCTGCGATCGATAGTTTTTCCAGAGCGAGGTCAAGATCACCTTTGCCCTCGTAGCGCACGCTAACACCAAGTCTATTCATGGCATCCATGAAAGTGTCGGTTGAGTACTTTCCGGTGAATCGGATGTTCTTGAAGATGAAATGGAACTGGACGCGGCGCTTGATGATGTTTAAAACGAACTTTTTGATCTTGAAGTTGTCCAAGCCATCGACCTTGAATCGGAAGATTTCATTGATGGTTCTATGAAGGAAAGACCACTCACAAAACTAACTCCCAGATGGAATTTAAAGAAACTTACTCAATCAGCGAGTTTTTGAGTTCATATTTGAGCTCTTCCCGACGATAGGGGGCCAACGGAGGTATCCCTTGATCGGGGAAACCACAAGGCATTTGCTTTCGCAGCTTCCTCAACTGTCGTCGAACCTGCCACGAGATGATAAATCGCGGCTGAACTTCTTGCACGGAAATGGGTGAGTCAATTTCGGAACTAGACTCTTCGGAGACCAATAGAATGTCATTTTCGTCGTCGATTGCTGCCGATGCTACCACTGCCACGAAGGCTAACAAAACTACTAACAACTTCATGATTGACGCTTTTCCTAAAACTCCAAAGCTTTTTATACAAAAGACTTTCAGTTATCGCAGCTACGGTTATCTCTCTTTATCTCAGTGCTAAGAGTTAAGACAGTTTATGACCAACCGATCCCATAAACCAGGTGCGGAGATAAGCTGACTTATCGACTCGAATCTAAATCAAAACACACAAAATTCTTTGAGTAGACCAAGGGACAGGGGATTTATTTTATTTTGAGGGTTTTTTTGGTTTGTTTGTTTTCTTGTTTGAATTTTTTTCAAGCCCATGGATCTGGTGGCGGTACACATTTACCGTCGGGCTTTGGAGGTTTCGCTGCGATCACATCCCAAATGTTCTTCCCCTTCAGACTGTCATTGATACTCGGTACGATGACTTGCTCGAGTTGGGAGCTGATTTCAGCCTGGTTGTCATTGATGCTCGACAAAATTGTGTCCTCAATGTGATTGTTGATCATACGGGTCATGTTGGATGTTGGAGCGATTCCAGTGAAGTTTGACTTACAGTTACCGAGCGTCACTCCGATTTTGAATTTGTAGATCTTCACACTTCCCCAAATGAGAGGGGCCTTGTATTTGAAGGAACCCTTGATTGATAAATTAATCAGACTCAAATCTACAGCTCCCCGGCCTTCATAGCGAACCCTGAATCCGAGCTCGTTGAGCAGATCGATCAGAGAGTCGGTATTGAATTTGGAAGTGGCACGGAGGTTGCGGAAGATCAAGTGGAATTTGACTTTCTTTCCGATAAAGCTGACACTGAATTTTTTGATGTTGATGTTGTCAAGACCGTCGAGTTTGAAGCGGATCAGTTGGCTCACAGTGCTGAAGTTTGAAAGTCATCTTGAAAATTGTTGGACACTTTTTCGTTTGTTTCGAACTTACCTCATGAATGACCTCTTTGCCCGCATGTTGATTTCTTCCCGTCGATAGGGTGCCAATGGGGGAATACCGGCCTCAGGCCAACCACAAGGCATCTGCTTGATCATAGCCTTGAGGGTTTTCTTCACAATTGACGATATGATCAGGCCTCGATCGGATGGGGTGCCACCCATTTCATCGGAATCGTCATCATCCTCCGAAGATGATGCCGGAATAAAGTCAACATAGGAGTCGTCATCATCCGGGAGATTGTCGTCAAGCCTAAGAAAATCACTTTCATCTTCCTGAGGCTGGGAGATGATCACATTACTTGAGGCAATTGCCACTGAGAGTAACAAAATTATAACCAACTTTTTCATGTTGTTTTGTTTGTTCTTGAAACTTGTTCGAAAGTCCGCTTTTTATAGAAAAACCAGAGGACTTGAATAGTTGGCACTTAAGTGGGGGGTCAGATTAGTATCGTTTACGACTCTTTTGTATACATTTTTAATTTTTGTTTGTGGTGATAGGAGTTAACGATGGATTTACAATTATTGTTGCTAACGATTTTATTTGAATGGGGGGTCTGTAAAACTTTATTGGGCGAATTTCAATAACACGATAAGAGTTGTGAAGAGATTGGGAAACACTTAGAACGGGTGCAATTGTGCAATTTATGCCCATGAGCACTTAAATCAAAACTGGTAGACTGGGGCTATAAAAATTAGGCTGCAAGGAGCTAATGTAGACTGATACTCTTCGCAAGAGGCAGTACCCGTGAAGATGAAATAAAAACTATGGGCAAGAGTAGGACTCGAACCTACGACGTTCTGCTTAGCAGCCAACGCACCTATCCACTAAGCCACGGACACAATACAGACAGAAGTAAGAAAGATTTAACGTCAGCACCTAGCAATTAAGCCTTATCTGACGGTGGATCTATCCACACTGTCGGCGTGACAATTTCCAACCGAAGTCAGCAATGTCACTATGTTTTATTTAAGAGGACACTTAACCTCTTCCAGAGGTACAAAAGCACACCTCAACTTTTTAAAGAAAGAAGCGGGTACACTCCATCTAGATTCACACCAGTACCAATTGAATTAGTGCCAGCCCTTATTCATCTTGGTTTGATTCTAGACTACTATTCATGCAACACATGGAACTGCACTCAACCTTCAGTCACCGAAAGAAGAACCGTTGTCCGGTCATGGAAACTACACTCAACTTTCAGTCACCGGAAGAAGAGCCGTAAACCGTGATTTGCGAATAGCAGCTGAGGCCAAACTCAGACAACCACAACCCCCGCGAAGGTCCATCCGACAAGTGAGGTGGCAAATCCTCACTACTCGCGGTACCCAATTGCTCCTGGGTGAGGGATGGTGTCACATTTTAGTTTTGTATAACCATTGTTATGTTTTGTTTGTTTTGCAGCTTTTATCCAACTGGCGGATGAGGGACACCGCTCACCCTCTGTCAAGTATAACCACATTGATCGAAGGGATGAACCAGCCAATCAATGGACACACCCAACAGGGCGTCTAATTTCATTAACGTTTATCCACAGTCGATACTCGTTGATCGTATTTCCTCATTTACAATATACTTAGACATATTTTTAAGGATCGCATTAATCTTCATCATACGTCGTGCTTCAATCCGTCAATTCCATTAGACTAAAGCTGCCTACGTCCAATAAATTGACAAGAACCTCTCAGAGGCACCGCAAGAAAGTGTAGGTCAGCACGTTCACTTACTGGGGAACATGTTTCCTTTCTAAATTTCCAGGTCCATGATTTGAAACAAGGCCAGTCAACGAAGACCCAGCCCCAGCCCCCAGCGCAGAAGAGGTAGAAAGAGCCATCCAATAGCTAAAAAATATCAAGTTCGCCGGGTCGGATGGCATACCTGCGGAGAAAGTGTTTTGTTGAACCGCATGCACCAGGTTATCACCAAAGTGTGAGAGGAAGAATGCATACCCACTGACTGGTCGATAAGCTCCATATGCCCTACAAAGAAGGCGATCGTATGTCATGCAAAAACTACCGCGGCATATCCCTGCTTAATGTTGCATACTAAATCCTATCCAACGTACTGTGTGAGCGTCTTAAACCATTTTGCAACACAATAATCGGCCTGTACCAGTGTGGCCAGGTAGAAAAACGATAGACCAAATATTCACCATCCTTTCATCGACTTCAAAGCTGCTTATGATAGCATCTACCGCCAAGAGCTTATGATGACGATGTCTGAATTCGGGATCCCCAAAACAAACTGATCCAACTGTGCCGCATGACCCTAATCAAATGCAAATGGGTAACAGCTCATCCGAGTTGTTTAAAACATGCGCAGGGTTTCGACAATGAGATGCGCTGTCATGTGATTTCTTCAATATAATCCTAGAGCAGTTAGTGCGCAAGACAGGGGTTAGCACGGAAAACACTATCTTCAGCAAGTCCACCCAGCTCCTAGGCTATGCGGACGACATAAACATCATCGGTCGATCCAAGAGAGCTGTGCTTGAGGCCTTCACAGCGATTGAAGAACTGGCAAGTGAATGAGGACAAAACAAAGTACATGCTATCAACAAACAAAGCAACATCTGTCCACCGCCTAGGACTAACCTTGAAACAAACATCAATCCCACAAACGACACCTTAGTGAAGATGCGGAGAAGAATTACCCTACCGCTGCTGCTTCGGTTAGACAAAATAACGGGATTCAAAACTTCTCACTCGAAAGACATAATGTCTGCTATAAACTTTGATTTTAACAGTCCGACTCTACGGCGCGGCGCCGAGAGCTGGACGATAAGTAAAAAAGGGGAAATGATACTTGGCACTTTCGGAAGAAAAATCCTTCGAGGGATTTTCGGTTCCGTAATGGCAAATGGAAAAGAAGGTTCAACCGCGAACTGTATAAGCTGTACCAAGATGTGGATGTAGTCTAGAAGCCAAGAAAAGACGACAATATTGGTAGGCCACATCGAGCGAATGGACGACAACTCTCCAGCCAAAAAAGTCTTCTCATCCCAGCTCCCTCCCGTTCAAGACCACAAGGAAGACCGAACCTACCGTACAAGGACCATGTGACTGCGTATGCCAGAGCGCTTGGTTTCGGCGACTGGAGAGTGCATTCGAGGGACCGTTCACCATAGAGGCTGCCATATCTCAGGCTGAGATCCTTCATGGATTGGGAGCCGTATAAGTAAAGTAACTAAGTGAGTAAAACGTTCACAATTATGGGGTTCGACGGTTCTTTGTTTGTGTGAGTGGAAACACTCTTAAGCGATTTTACTTATAGCTCTCATTTGATTTTGTGATTGATTTTTAAGAATCACTTAACTCGGCTGGTGGGGGCTTTTGTATCAACATCAAATTATTCTATTCATTCAAGATAAGATTAAGACGTACGTTGTGTTTTTTTTTGCTACATTTTAAGACCCTCTTGTTTTCAAATCAAACAAATCTTTCGATTAAATTGTCCAACGACACAAAAAAGTTCGGATAAGATCCTTCCTAGTCGATACCACTAAAAAAAAATTATAAATTACACGATTTCAACAAAAAATTGAACAGTTTTTGTTCAAAATTTGAAGAATGAAAACGTGTCTAGTACTTTTTGCAGTTTTTGCTGCTTTCTTCGTATCAGGCGAAGCATCAGTGGAATCAGCTAACCCAAGTTATGGTAAGGATTGGATTTTCAATTTCACGAGGACATTTCTAATGATTAAAATTAAAAGGAATTCGAACCAGAAGTCTCAGTTCTAGTGGCAAACAGTCACTTGAGAATTTTATCAACAAATTACCCTGTGGATTTCCAGAGGCTGGAGTACCACCTCTTGCGCCCTACACCAAAGAGCAGATTGTCTTTGAATTCAAGAAAGCATTTGCTGAGTAAATTCAATCCTTATCATTCACATTGAAATCTTGTTGACGATATTGTTTTTTTTTTTAGAATCTTTGGAAAGATTGAACACTTCCGAGTCGACGGTTTGGACATTTTGTTGATCAACAAACTCTTAATCACTTATGCTTTTCGACAGAAAGTCAAATTCGATGTTGTCTTCCCGAAAATTGTTATAAGTGGACGACTGATGAGCGGGGCATTCATCGACTTGATGAAGGACTACGGAGTCAGTGTCAAATACGATCGTGATGGAGATTTTGAGGTAATCCTCGAAGACTTAAAATTCCAAGGCCAATTCCGGTACACAATGCCAATAATCTTCGGAAGTATTAAACTCTACAATTTTGATGGAACAATAACGCTGGGAAATGCTGACGCTCAGATCAATGATTTTCTGGGTGGAGGAAATTTGAAAATATTGCTGGAAGACTTCGTGGAGGACGCCGTTATGAAGGCTGTGAGTTCGAATCAGGAGAATATCAGTGCAAAGCTGAGAGACCAATTGGTACCGTATTTGAATACCAAGTTGAAGGGAAAGAAGATATGGTCGGTGATCAAGAAGGCATTTTCGCCAGCTACTATTTGTTACCCGCCAGCTGATCCATGGGCGTCGGAAAGAAGTAGGTAATTCGGTTGTGATGTCATGAAAAGAATAAACTTGGAGCTTTAATGTTGCTTGAGGTGTTTTTATAATTGGTACAGTCCTCTCTTCGCTTATTGTCATGCAGAAGTTCCACTTTAAACAGATTTTCTACAGCGAGTCCAAAATGTAGTAACAAATGATAATCTCTAGCTAAAAAACCGGATGTAACAAATTTTTCGACAAGCTAGAGTACGCATGTCAAACTTGGTTGTTAATGGCTGATTGTCCAGCTAATTTGTGGTCAAATGTTCAGCTTTGAGATAAGATCCATGGCGAGTTAATATTTATGGATTGAGTCTCACACATTTTCATTTGTGTGCACACCAGTTTTACGACCTTGATTTTCGATCTGATCGGATCTGATCTACGACAGCTTCGGTCGGCTGTGTTCACTGACACTAGGTGCCACTACTAGAGCTTAAGCAAACAATGCTCAAAGGCACTATTCCTGCTGATTTACCAAAGCTTCATCTATTTCAAGTGGAGTTGCAATGGCCGTAGAGCTTCGGCTTGCCACGTTAAATGCTTACCAGAGCTTCGACTTGTTGTTGTTTATTGACTGTTTACATTTGCTAGTGCGCTTACTAGCTGAACCTGGGGACCAAACCCTAAAATTATCAGATGGATGTATGGTGGAAAGCTTTAGAAAAGAGCACGAACCTGAAAACTTTGACAACAGTTCAAAGACTAGCGTGCACTGGCATTATGGGGGTAATGAGATCCACTCCAACTGCGGGACTGGAAGTTATACTCGATCTTATTCCCCTAGACCTCTTTGTTCAAGAATCTGCGGCCAAAAGTGCCCTGAGACTTAGTCAACCTAAAGTCTGGAAAAACAGTTACATAGGACATGCCCAGATCCATCATACAGTTATGGGTCATAGTACTACAACGGACTACAAAATATCCGAACTTGATTTTCACAAACCATTCCAGGCTGCCATCCCAAGCAGAGAGGAATGGATACATAATATACCGTACTCCAGTGAGTCGTCAATAGCTATCTATACTGATGGCTCTAAGATGGACCCTGGTGTAGGGGCAGGCTTCTATTCTGAGTCTCTCAAGTTAACCGACTCGCTGAGGCTTCCAGACTACAGTAGCGTCTTCCAAGCGTAGGTCCTAGTAGTGACAACAGCTGCTTAAAAGGTATCAATGATGGCGATACCACGAGCTGATATCATCTTTTAAATTGATAGCCAAGCGGCAATAAAAGTGATTTCTGCAACTGAGGTAAAATCAAAGCTTGTTTCATGCTGCCGCGAAGTGCTTAAGCACAACATTAGACTCTGCTGGGTCCCAGGCCACAGCGATATACTAGGCAACGAGAAAGCCTATGAATTAGCAAGATTAGGGTCAATGTTTGACGTAAGCCAAGCTCAGCTAGTTAGCACCCCTACCTGTTATTTAAAACAGGAAATCTCAAAAAGAATAACTATCAAAGCCGATGAAAGGTGGAATCTTCTTGACACCTGCAGCACAACAAGAAAGATCTGGCCCTGTTTTAACAAACAAAGAACGGAAAAAATTATGCAGCTACACAAGGGATCACTTCGATCTCTTGTAAGCATAATCACCGGACATAATCTGTTGTTATCATATGAAAAAGATGAGAATCAGTTCAGGTGATCTATGCAGAGGATGCGGTGACGAGGAGGTTCATGAAAACACTTTGGATTTTCTGTGTCACTGTCCTGCACTCTCCCAGCAAAGGAAGAAATTGCTCGGCAACTATTTCTTCGGGGATTTAGAAGAACTCTCTACACCAGGTACCAATTTATCCAACGACCCAGGCATGAGCAAACCAAGCAGTCAGTTACTTACTTACTTTCCTACTTAAGGTGGCGCTACAGTCCGGGGTGGACTTGGGCCTCAACCAACAAACCTCTTCAGCCAACTCGGTCCCTAGCTAGCTGTCTCCAGTTTCGCACGCCGAGTTGGCTGAGGTCGTCTTCAACTTGCGCGGACTACCTGAGCCTTGGTCTTCCTCTACTGCGAATTTCTTCTGGGTGGATTCGAAGGTTTTTTGGGCCGGATTATTGGTTTCCATCTGAGTCTTTGGACATTCACTCTTTTAGATTGGTCAGTGTCGCTGTGCAGCTCATACAGTTCGTCGTTAAATCTTCTCCTCCATTCACCGTTTACGTAGACAGGACCACACATCTTCCGTAGAACTTTTCTCTCGAACCGGCCCAGGGTGCTCGCATCCGTTTTTGACAGGGTCCAAGTTTCTGCACCATATAGCAGGACGGGGATTTTGAAGGTCTTATAGAACGTCACCTTAGTTGTTCGGGAGAGGGCTTTATTACTCAATTGCCTTCTTAGCCCGAAGAAACAGCGATTAGCAAGCGTTATTCTTCGTCTGATCTCGGTGCTGATGTCGTTGTCCGTGTTGATAGCTGGGCCAAAGTATACAAAGTCCCTAACTACCTCGAAATTATATGCGTCTTTTGTGACGTTTTGTCCAAGACGTCGATGTTGCGTTCTCCCAATGGTATCAATGTCATCAGCGTACGTGGGTAGTTGCACAGACTTCCGGAAGATAGTGTGTTCGCGCTATTGATTAATTGCGCTCGCGTTTATCATTTTGTCGACTTCTTTTTATAATATTTTTTAAGGTTCCGAATTGAAATAATAAAGCACGTGTTTTTTAGGCTTACAACCTTCTTCAACATAGAAAAATTTTATTTAACAAACAAAAAAAAAAAAAAAAAGAATAGAAAAAATAAAGAATAGAGAAAGGTATACATAAAAATAGAAAGAGACAAATAATATATGACAAGATTATATAAAGAAACCACTTAAGGTGGAAATACAAATATTAGGAGCGCAAACATAGTGCCTCTAGTGTTGGCGTGGGAATTCTGCACTATTTGTTCCAATATGATGATAAAGAAGTCGCATGACAGTGCATCACCTTGTCTAAAGCTTTTTTTGACATCGAAGGCGTCGGTGAGGTTGTTACCGACTTTAATGGAGCAGCGCGAGTTCTCCACTCTCAGCTTCTAAATCCGTCCGTATCCGAGGCTTGTTCTTGCTTCGCTTGTTTATGTGATTGGGAAGTCACCACAAAGCACGAACCCCAACCTGGAGGGCCAGGTCCTTTAGACGCCAACGTTGACTCCATCCTAGGAATTTCTCCGCTGCCGCCTGGAAAAAGGAGTAGTACTTCAGTGGGGAACACTATCCCCACCCTCTCTCGTTAGCTTTCGCCAAAGCCTTCAACTGGGGTTTTCACCCTTTCTCGAGCTAGACACCCAGTGGTCACCATCGTGGAGGTGAGAGTAGGACTTGGTAGACAGAACTTGTTGGGGACTCGTGGGTCCTCATGAGTGCACTGCTATCTACCATTTGACGCACCCAAGCAGTCAGTTTTTGTGAATATATTGGTGCCTCGACATACTCTTGAGGATTAACATCACTCAGAATACGGCAGTATTTTTAATTGGCGTATCCATTTTATCAAGAGTGACTAAACTAAATATAAAATCACAAACAAGTGTTTCCAACTTATAGTTCTAAACCTCTAAGAAAAAAACTCAAATCACTTGCTTCTAACTAATACAAATAGAGGTTTCGGCTAAGAACTGATAAAATTCACCAAATGCGTAATTTCTGCAAGCCTATCTCCAACAAATGACGTTTCATAAAAGAAAACCGATATTAAAATTCCGAGACAGTTACAAACTCCATCGTCCAAAATCAAAAATTTCCCCCAAATCAATGTGACCGATAAATCAGCTAACAGTTCTGTGCAAACAAAATCAACAACAATCAACAATGCGTGACCATCAAAAAATGTAATGTATTACTTTGCACAGCACTGTCCTCGAGTTTGTTATCAACCTTAATAAAAAGGATTGGCTCTTTGAACTCTTCATTAGTTTCTACTTCTCTCTCGAAACATGAATAACACTTTGCTTATATTTTTGGCTTTATTGGCCTCAACGACAGCTGGAAGCGTGCCCGAGCTGATATCGACCGAAGATGATGTCTCCGAAGAAGTGTTCAACCAATATGGTAAGTCAAAAAAAGGACACACAATTTCAAAACACAATTAATTATTTCTTTCTTTCAGAAATTTCCACCAGAGGAATTATTCTCAGCTCCCAAGGCAAAAAGGCGCTCGAAAATTTCATTAACCACATGAAGACCGGATGGCCTGAATCTGGAATTCCCCCCCTAATTCCATACAAAAAGGACCAGATGGTTTTTCAACTGAAAAATTCAATGGCCACGTAAGGCTTTTCTGACCATCTTCAAACTTTCAAATTTTATAATAAAAATACCGTTTTAGAGCCCAGTTGAAAATATCAAATTTCACAGTCGACGATCTGGATAACGTCGATATTCGCCAACTGCGCATCGACTATACCCTCAAACACAAAGTAAAGTTCAATTTTCTCTTCCCAAAACTTGTGGTCACTGGAAAACTCTTTGCCAATGCGAGTATTGAAGTTCTTAAGGGATTTGGAATTAATCTTAAACGCAATGTCACTGGGGATTTAATGTTGTTTTCCCCCCTTTGAAACACAAACTCCCATATCAGCTACGCGTCAACCGCTTATAGCTGCAATAGGTCTAGCAGCTGACACTTTAAACTATAAAAGTTGACCCGAGATTTTGCCATAAAAATAATATTTTAAACTTTCAAACTTCTACCAGTCTTTTCGGAATGCACCGGTAACTTAAAAAGTCAACTTTTTGGTAGACCAGGAAAAACATACCTTAATCCCCCCCTTAAGGTCT
>CAKKXW010000005.1:12809100-12819105 GCA_920937365.1 Sphaerophoria rueppellii
ATTCGAAATTAAACGGTGGAGCTGGGGAACGAATCCAATGTTTAACAAGTTCAGAGGCCATGGAAAATTGTTGATTTTAGAGAGTACAAGTACTTATTAAATAACTTCGGGTATAAAAGATAAATTTTGGTATTTGGTTTTGAAACTAGGACTAAAACTTTTTTTATAGTTTTAATTTTTATTGATTTTCAAATCTTATCAACTGTCAACGATACGTGTGCTGATTGTTTTCTTTTTTGGCAGACATTTTATTGTTTGTTTATTTCGAAATTTGAGTTATTTATGTTACAAGCAAAGTTTTATTTGATAGGAGATTGGAAATAGTATCGCCCGACCGACCCCCAAGTGCATATCCAGTTATTTTTAATTTTGATATTTTTTTCAAAATCAGGATCAAAGTTTTGGTTTATGGTTTTAAATAGAAAATATGGGCTTCAATAAATTATTCATGAACATGAGAGATTTTAGTTGTTAAAAGGTACCGGAGACTTGAACAATTTGTAACCTAAGCAAGGGGTCGAGGTGGCAAATTAAAGCTTATAAACATTCTAATAATTCGGTTTCCGTCAAGGGTTTTTTCGTTCACTGGCAAAATGAATAATTGTAAAAATTACAAAATTGCGATTTTTCGCCACCGATCGATGCACCATCTATTGGGAGTTATTGGAACTAACCTAATGTCGAAAAAGACAAATTTACGTTATTAGTTGCACTACTATCTTATAGATGACATTTTTTTTTCAAAAAAACAAAAAAAAAAAACATTTTTCCAATTAAAGAAAGAGCTTATGAAGAAGTTCGAGGGTAGTCTGACTTAGAAAAAGCTTTCGATAGAGTTATGATGGTGCCAATTATTAAGCAGCTTCATCAATGGGGAGTTCCCCAAAAAATACTGGCAATAATCATGTCATTTTTGAGTGGTAGTACTTTCCGAGTTAATGTCGATGGGTATATAATTGTTTTCATACCAAAATGAATAATGGAACACCGCAAGGTTCCCCTCTTTCAGTTGTCCTATAAAGGGTTTTTTAGTAGGGACGCTGGCAAACCACGCCATAATTTTTCCCGCTCTCTTGACATTTCTCTTCAGTAAGATTTGCCATTGCATCATGGAAAGGTATAAGATGCAACAACGAGTCGAAATTATTAAAATTTACTACCATAATTCGGAGTCAGTGGTCAACACTTTAAGAGCGCTACGTACAATTTATGGTCGTCATAATCGTCCTGCCAGATCAACAGTTGAGCGTTTAGTGGAAAAATTTGAATCCACAGGCTCAGTACAAAATGTTCCCGTGCCAGTGAGACAAAGAAGTGCCCGTAGTGTCGAGAATATTGCTGCCGCTAGCGCATCAATTGCGGAACACCCAAATCAGTCTCTCACACGTCGTTCTCAAGCGTTGGGCATCTCTGTGACGTCGTTGTGGCGAATTTCGCGAAAAGATCTTGGCCTACATCCTAACAAGATCAAATTGACACAAGAACTGAAGCCGCTTGATCACCAGAAGCGTCGTATGTTCGTGAATTGGGCTAAGCAACAACTTGAAAATGATCCGGATTTTCATCGAAAAATCATCTTCAGCTATGAGGCTCATTTCTGGCTGGATGGCTTCGTCAATAAGCAAAATATGCGTTATTGGTCAGGCAGCAATCCACATGTGCTTCACGAGGCACCATTACATCCCGAAAAAATCACTGTTTGGTGCGGTGGTGTCATTGGGCCGTACTTCTTCCGTGATGATCAAGACCGGCACGCTACTGTGAATGGAAATCGCTACCGCTCAATGGTAACCGATTGGACTTGGACGATATGTGGTTTCAACAGGACGAAGCTACATGTCACCCAGCGGTCCAAACAATGGAATTATTGAGAACGAAGTTCTCCAGAAATGGATCTGTGAATTGGCCGCCTCGTTCATGCGATTTAACGCCGTTAGACTATTTCCTGTGGGGCTACGTCAAATCTATGGTTTATGCCAACAAGCCAGCGACGATTGATGAACTTCGTACGAATATCGAACGTGAAATTGCAGCAGTATCGGCCGATTTATGCTTGAAAACCGTCGAAAATTGGGTTCAACGTCTGGACTTCTGCAAGCGTGCCCGTGATGGCCATACAAAAGAAATCGAGTTCCATACATAATGGCATCAAATGTACTTTCACAGGAAGTTTCCAAAACTGTTTTTGTTTTTTTTTTAAGAAAACTTTTGTAGCGTCCCTGTGGAAAAACCCTTTATAATGCATATATCAACTCGCTGATAGTGAAACTTGCCCAACCGATACAGAATCTCGATTTTGTTGGAGTTTACGCTGACAATATCTACGTAGTTGCCTCAGGAAACCCCATTAAAGTAAAAGATATCCTGAACAAAGCAAAGAGAATGTGGTGCTGTTATCCCTCTATCAAAAGTTGAGCAATGCACCTGTTCAGAAAACGAAATTGCACGCCTAACCCCCTTATCGTACGAGAAACAACCATACCTCTCAAAAAAGAAACAAAAATACTAGGTAGTAGTAACTTTTTCTGGAAATCTATAATGGAATACACATGAAAGGAACCTAGTTGACCAATCAAAACGACTTAACAATGCCCTTAAAACGATTTGTTCAAAGAGAAAAGCTCCACACCTAGAAACTGCGCTTTAAATTGCAAAAACCCTTGTTTTTGGTACCCTCCAACATAGTGTTACTATTTTTATGTGGACTTCATCAAAAATTATAAACAAAATTAATACCGCTATAAATGAGCCTCCGGGTAGTAAACCTTATAAGCAAATTAACGCTAACAAATCCAAGCCATCCTCTCTACAAGACTTCTGAAGAAGCGACAGGACACTTGCACAAGATGTGAAGAACAGTTTCCTTTCCTCGCCGTTCCCCACAACTACGACAGGGGGATGCCTAGCTTAGATGCGTGTTCTCCAACAGGCCAGTGTCCGGTGACGTAGCAACGACCCTGGCTATGTCTTGCTTGGGTTTGCAAATAAGATTACTAGTACGGGATTTATTGTAGGTGGGCCATATCCTTCTAGATATGATACAGTTGGTTACGCTACTCCACCTGACGTTTGATTCAGCGAGGAATATTGAGAAGATCTTGCCCTTCATAGCACCAAGAGGAATGTTGACTCTTTCCGCGAGTGAACTATGAAGGCCTGATCCTTGCCAGCTCGTCAGCTCGTTCATTGCCCTCAAAGCCACCATGTCCCGGAATCCAGATAAGAGTCTTTAATCGCAAGTAGTTCAGCCTGAAAGACACTAGCAAAGTCAGGAAGTGGTAAAGACCTAGAGACATTTAAAGACTCGGAGAAACCACCAAACCCACACTCCACCTTTGAGCCGTCAGTGAAAATAGTTGTGTTGAAGCTTCTCCTCACTAAGTCATCATCCCATTCATTTCGAGATGGAATGATAACTTTAAAATCCGCACCGAGGTCCACAGTAGGAGTGCAGTAGTCGGTTTTTGTCGAAAAGATGTCCGTTGGGATGAGATTAGTAATATTACTATGATCATAGGGCTTAGAATACCAACTATTCAATTCCCTAAGTCTCAACGCGCTGCAAGATACTAGATATTTGATGTGCAGGTCTATTGGTAAGAGGTAAAGAAAAACGTTTATAGCGTCCGATGGACATGAGCGCAAAGGTCCAGTGGAGCCAACACTAGCTGTTCTCTGAACCTTTTTTAATTTAGTTATATTGTTGGCTTTGCTAAGTGCGGGCCACCAAACAATCGAACCATAGGTCAAGATTGGACGGACCACGGCTGTATAAGTCCACAATATTATTATCTTCGATTGCAAACCCCACTTTTTGTCAAAAGTGTTACTGCAGGCATAGAAAGCTATGCTGGCCTTCTTTCTTCTTTCTTCTACCAACGATAGATTTAGAAGGTTTCACAATGAAATAGCCGCATCCTCAAATGCTGATAGCATATTTTACACTGACGTTGTTCACTGAAATTGGTGTTCATACGCAGTAATACTTCAACAGCAAAACTCGAAAATATCCATCATTCATCAAGGCCTTTTACCAGAATCAGCAGGTAGCTACATCGCAGAGCTAACAGCAAGTTATATGGGTATATCCATTGCTCAAAAATTCTCTCACCGATCGTTGATATTTACCGATAATCTTGGCATTTTGATGGCTCTCAAATAAGGCAATGAGACAAATAAATGCCCTTCTCTCCAAGTTATTAGAAGACAACTTTAGCACAATCAACAAGTTACACTTTCTTGGATACCTGGGCATTCCGGAATCAATGGGATTGAGGCTGCAGATCTTGCAGCAAAAAATGCTAAAAATAATCCGCTCATTTTAGAGTACCCCAAATTTTACCAACTTCTGCGAACAACATTCATTCAGGAGCTTAAAAAAAAGCTTTGAGAAAATTGGACAAACTGTGAAACCTTTTTTTTACAAAAACTTCAACCAGCATATGCACGTATCCCATGCAACTAGTCGCTAAGCCAAGAAGACAGCATAAGACCTTTGCGGATTCGAGTTGGAAAAACACTAAACATTATTGTAATCCTGGCGATCCAGAACAGTGTACAAACTGTCAAACAACACTCTCAATTTTGCATATGCTGACATTTTGAACCCTTCAGATGTAGGATCAATTAAACACATCAAAGATGTAGCGTCTGCTCCTAACCCGAAGAACTTTCCTCTCGAAACAGCCTAAAGCACTTTTATCCGATTTTGTCAATGTCCATGCTTCTGCACCATACAGCAGGACTGGGATTATGAGGGTGTTGTGCAATTTTACCTTTGTTTCTCGAGAGAGGGCTTTTCCTGCTTTCTTAGCCCAAAGAAACAGCGATTAGCAAGAGTTATTCTTCGTCTGATCTCGGCGATCGAGCCTATAGATAGGAAAATAGGGGAACTAACTCAATTTCTCGACAGAAAAATTTGAGCCATTAGTTCCACTGCAACCTAAACAATGGCACGGTCTAAGGCATATTTGGTTTTTTTCTTTATTAATCCAAGTTGTTGACTATAATTTTTGCAAGAAGATATTTTCTCTTAGCAAGAATGTACCTTTTTTCAAATACAAATTTATTTTCCTTACACTCGATGTTTTGTAATGCAACCACGTGCCTGGATCATTGAACTAAAACAGCACCGAGAAATTTAATTAAAAAAATTGTTAACGATAAATGTATTAAATTTTTAAACCAGTGTCTAAAGGTATGCGTCTACTGGCTTTCGCCAAAATTAAACGAAATTGCGACACTTCCCGAGTAAATAGCTTTCCAATTAAGGCATTTCAATTCGACCAATTCGTGTCTATTATTTAACGTAATTATTTTTGATTTTTTTTTCTCGATATCAGATTTTCAATCAGATCAGATAAAAAAAAAACTCATTGTGAGATTGTTCAACTTTGACTGCAGACACAGTGTTTTGTACAGCTTTTATTTTTTTTTTAATGCCAATTAACAAATATTTTTAAGTTTTATAAAAAGAAGCAAAAATAGCAATTTTTGGGAAATTTTATAAAATTAAAGTTTTTCACCATACCTACACACCTGCTTACTTTACCTCCAAGTGGTAACCACTGGGTACTGGTAATATCACTAGATGTAACTTGCGAAACTTGAAGGCGCGAGTTCAAAACGGAGAAAGAGAAGCACTGAACCAACGGCCCTACAAATTTGGAGGTCACGCCGAGGGGCTAGCAACCCCAACAGTAAAAACTTAGAACTTGTGAGAGAGATAGTAGCCTCGGATTATAGTAACCAGACCCGGAACGACGGATAGGATCAGGGACAATGAAAAGAAAAAATTGCGACATTTATTACAGCTGTCATCAAAGAATGGTTTTCAAGCCAATTAGTGATCGCCTGGCTGTAATTTGCATCAAGGCCATACTACAAAACATCAGTATAATATGTGCACACGCCCCTACCGATGATTTTGAGGAGTCTAGCAAGGAGGATTTTTACGACGTACTGAATAGAGCCTATGGAGCCTGCAAATATCGGGAAGGAAGACATCTTTGGCGGATTAGTTGGAAACACAGCTTCCACGATGTTAAAACAGATATCGGCTTCCGACTTACGACTTTGGTGCAACTCGTAATGAGGTGATAAGTAGCACTAGGTTTCCAAGTCGAAAGATCTACACAGCAACCTTGCGATCTACAGATGGTCGAACCACCAACCAAATCGACAATGTGATAATCGGCGCAACGCACGCATCAAACATCTTGAACGTGCGCACTTTCCCAGGAGTAAATGTCGAATCTGACCACTTTCTGGTAGTGGGTTAGAGCTCGACTATCAAACGACAAAAAAACACGTGCGGCCCCAAGAAAGAAGTTCAAAATCGGTTGCCTTGGCACTCCGGATAACGCCAGAGACTGAGCGACTCTACGCCATCCTCCCAAATACCACAGATGTCAACACCTTGTGCAACCAATACCGCGAAATAATAAAAAAGTCGAGACTACCATAGCTCACTGCCACTCTCGAAAAAGAACCCGTGGTATGATGATGAGTGCGCGTTATTAAAAAGAGACGGAAAATGCACATTCAATGGAAAACAAGAGCAGCAAGAGAAGAGTACCGAACAAAAAGAAGAAATGAGATGAATCCGCAGTTTCTCAGCTCAAACATCTAGAAGAGTCTCGGGTCAAGAACAACACCCGGCGTTTCTTTAAAAGGTTGAAGCAATTAGCTTCTGGTGTCAGAACCGGGACAGAGGCTCTTCCAAACATATTATAAAGGTTGAAGCAATTAGCTTCTGGTGTCAGAACCGGGACAGAGGCTCTTCCAAACATATTTGTCATGTGACTTCTTCAACATAGTCTTTTAGCAGATAGTGCGCAAGGCATGGTGTGAGCACGGAAAACACTATCTTCAACAAATCCAGCCAGCCCCTATAGGCTATGCGGACGACATAGACACCATCGGTCGATCCAAGAGAGCTGTGCTTGAGGCATTCACAGCGATTGAAGAGCAGGCGAAGCTCGTTGGTCTTGAAGTGAACGACGACAAAAAAAAGTACATGCTATCAACAAACAAAAAAACATCTGTCCAACGCCTAGTTCAAAGCGTTACTGTTGACGTTTCGAGGTAGTTAAGGAGTTCACCTACCTTGGAACAAACATCAATCACAACAAACGACACCTTAGTAGAGATCCAAAGAAGAATTGCTCTAGCGAATTGCAGCTGCTTCGGGTTGGCCAAACAACTGGGTGCAAAACTCTTCACTCGAAAGACAAAGTGTCTGCTATGCAAAACTTTGATTTAACTAGTCCTACTCTACGGCACGATCTCGGTCCCTAGCTAGCTGTCTCCAGTTTTGCACTCCAAGTTGACTCTTCCCCTTGAGGGCGCCACCTTAGTCGCGGTCTTCTTCTCCCTTTTACGTCCCTAGGGAATATTGTCGATAGGCTTTCCGGCCCATTCAAAAATTATTGAGTAGAAGTTAGTGGTTAAAGTATTGATGCTATTGCTTCCAGATTGGTTCAAGATTAAGTCAACATTTATGTTACTAAGAAGTTCGTTTAGTTGGGCGAAGTTAGCTTTGCGAAAATTAAAACGATATGACTTCTCAGATTCAACCTCGGAATTATCATGTTCGTAGGCATAAATTAAAGACAATGGCGGATGAAAAATGTCAATGGTGGAAAGAGTTAAGCTACTTTTCTCAACGATACAGTTTGTTGCTTCATTGGAAAAGATAAGGTCGAGTTGTCTGCTCAAGTTGTTTTTGACATCACTTATCTGATGCAAGCCGCAATCAGAAAGATTGTCAGTAAATAACATTTCTTTTTCAGTTGTTACGTTACTTGCAACAAATTGAGAGTCATCCTCGGATCGCGACCATGACAGGTTAGGGAGAATGAAATCCCCAACGAGTAATAAGCCATCATGTACCACTGCTGTGATAAGATTTTGGTAGGATTCGATTGGACTGCAAGGTCTTATGTAACAGCACACAACAAAGATAATTTTTCGCTTGATAGTGATTTTTACGCAAATCAATTCAACTTGTTCGGTGTTAGGAATTTCAAAAATTGAACTATCATACTTTGAATGTACTGCTATAAGTACCCCTCTACAAGGCCTACCCCCCAAAAGGACGGCTTTACGGTAAACATTAAAATCCGAAGTAAAAAACACATTATTATTAAAATTACAAGTTAAATTAGTTTCGCTAAGAGCAAAAACATCAAATGGAAGTTCCTGCGATTTTAAAAATACTTCCGGGGCTTTAGAGCGGAGTCCCCTTACATTTTGATAGTAAAGGGACAAACACTTTAGTTTTTTGACGCCACATTTAAATTATTGTGATTTACTTGGGGGTTTTTGTTGACAAATTCTTGGATGAAAGTATTGGTGTGCCATGATGTCGGAGACATTAACAGATTAAACATAGGTTCAGAGACAGAAACTTTAAAAGAAGCAACTCTACCATTTGATCTAGTAATATTTTTACATTTCACTAAATTTTGGTCAATGTAAATATTTTGTGGATTTAATACAGACTTGGCGTGATTAAGAATGTCTGTAGAAGATGTAGATATATCAAATTTGGAAAGGAATATACACTTTGGAGAAGGCACCACTCTGGGAGTTAAAATGCAAGTTGAAGGAGAGATTGTAATAATGAAATGGGTGTTAAGGTTTGGATATCGGTATTAATAGTGTTATTGATATCGATATTGTTATTGTTATCGAGTGGTCTATTAAATAAAGGAGGATTGCTGTTGGAGGTGATGTTGCATGCTAGTTCGTCTTGGAGAGACACATTATTAGGATCATTTGCAGAATTGACCGTTGCTGTAAGGTTGGCATTGGTATTCGAAATTGAATCACTTTTTAATCCGGCAAGGTTGTCGTTTGTACTTCTTAACTCTTTTTCCAAAGTTGAAAAATGTTTGTTACATTCATCAAATTTTAATCTATTTAGTGTTATCATATTCTCAAAGTTATTAGAAAGTTGAAGAACTGATTCGGAAATATTATTATTGTTCGAGTTTATAGTTGTATATAAATTATTAACATTTCTATCAACCAGAGTTAAACTTTCATTTATATTAATCAGGAGACGCGAGTTTTTTTCTACCTCAAAATTAATTATTTTAAGTTTATTGTCCAATGATTCACTAAGGGCATTTTCTAAGTTATTTAATGATTTGACAAGTTTGGAGTGGTCTAAGGCACTTTCATCCGATTTTGTCAAGGTTCTGCAGCATACAGCAGGACTAGGATGATGAAGGTGTTTTACAGTTTTACCTTATTTGCTCGAGAGCGGCCTTTTCCACTAAATTGCTTTCTTAGCCTAGAGAAACGGCGCTGGTGTTGTTGCCCATGTTAATAGCGGTGCCTAGGTTGACAAAATATTCTACTACCACGAAGTTGTATGCGTCTATTGTGACGTTCTATCCGAGTTGTCGGTGTTGGGTGTCCATTTTTGGAAAACAGCATACTTCGTTTTTCCCTCATTTACCGCTTAACCAATTTTTTTCGCTGCTGTCTCAATTTTCACAAAGGCGCCGTTGACATAACGCTGCGTTCCTCTTATTATATCAATATCATCGGCGTACGCGAGAAGTTGAACAGACTTTTGGAACATAGTGTCTCTGGTGTTGATGGTGAAGTATTTCACTATATTCTCCAGAACGATGTTAAAGAAATCGCATGACAGTGCATCGCCTTGCCTGATTACTTTTTTAACATCGAAAGGTTCCGTAAGCTTGTAGCAGCGTGAGTTTTGATCAATCACTTGTACAAATCCTATTTAATACATTTTTTTGTTTTAAATAGGTATGGGCTTGGTTGTGGTCCGCCGCCGTCCGTGCGTCGTTTGACAACTAGAATCACTACTTATTCTGCAGATCATGTGTGCTTTTTCCACCTTCGTCATTAGCTGCCTGAACAGTTGTAGGCGTATAAAGGTTTTTACGTTATGATCAGCGGCATTTCCCTGTTCATCCCTTCTACGTTCGCAGGACACTGTGCTTAGGAGTTCAGATGTAGCTCACT
>CAKKXW010000005.1:12819605-12863959 GCA_920937365.1 Sphaerophoria rueppellii
ACAAATTTTTGAGAGCACTAAGATCATTTTTGATCTCTATTACGCTTAATGAGAGATCTTGAACACTTTTAATAATTGTTGAAAAGTTAATGTCAGAACAAGAATTACATTTCCAGAACAAGTTATGACAAGATAAAGATTTATAATCTTCATCTGATATATCTACACAGTTTTTGTGAAAATGGCGGCCACAATATAGACCACACTCGAGAGATTCAGAAATTTTGGAACGTTTTATGACAAGATTACAAGATGCACAAATCTTAGACATTATGAAAAATAATCTACGACCGTCTACGAGAGAGGTTAGTCGACGACTAATTCGATTGTTTGGCCCGCTGTGTGACATGTGGCACCGTCCTGTTGAAACCACATATCGTCCAAGTCCATATCATCCAATTCATTCCAAAAATAATCGGTTAGCATTGAGCGGTAGCGATTACCATTCACAGTAACGTGCCGGTCTTGATCATCACGGAAGAAGTACGGCCCAATGACACCACCAGCATGTAAACCGCACCAAACAGCGATTTTTTCGGGATGTAATGGTGCCTCGTGAAGCACATGTGGATTGCTGCCTGACCAATAACGCATATTTTGCTTATTGACGAAGCCATCCAGCCAGAAATAAGCCTCATCGCTGAACATGATTTTTCGATGAAAATCCGGATCATTTTCAAGTTGTTGCTCAGCCCAATTCACGACATACATACGACGCTTCTGGTGATCAAGCGGCTTCAGTTCTTACGTCAATTTGACTTTGTAAGGATGTAGGCCAAGATCTTTTCGCGAAATTCGCCAAAACGACGTCACAGAGATGCCCAACGCTTGAGAACGACGTGTGAGGACTGATTTCGGTCTTCCGCAATTGATGCGTTAGCGGCTGCAATATTCTCGACACTACGGGAACTTCTTTATTTCACTGGCACGGGAACATTTTGTACTGTGCTCAATTGTTGATCTGGCAGGACGATTATGACGACCATAAATTGTACGTAGCGCTCTTAAAGTGTTGACCAATGACTTCGAATTTCGGTAGTCAATTTTAATAATTTCGACTCGTTGTTGGATCGTATTCCTTCCTATGATGAAATGGCAAACCTCACTGAAGAGAAACGTCAAGAAAGAGGGAAAAAAATGGCGTCGTTTGCTGTCCCTATCGGTCTACTTTTGTAGCGTCCCTATTGAAAATACCTTAACATTCAAATACTGGAACATATTGAATCTCAAAATCTTCTCACTCAGTGGTAATATGGCTTTCGCAAACATCACAGCTGCGACTCTGCTATGCTCAAAATCACATCTGACTGTATCTCTTGTCACTGAGTTCTTATCTTTTTTTTTTATAATTTGCACCCACTCAAGGAATTTTTATACCCTTTTTATGCCAGAGGCACAGTGAGTGCATTAGGAAGAAGAGAAGGTCGTACTCAGTGTGTTCTCAGTGTGTTCGAATAGGAGAAACGTTGTCTAACAGTTTGTTGCTTACTAAAGGTGTCCCTCAGGGATCAATATTTGGTCCCCTGCTATTCGCACTCTTTATTAACGACTTGGCTGAAATTAGTCTTAGTTCTAAAAATCATCTGTATGCAGACGATATGCAGTTGTATTTAAGTCGTCCTATAGGTCTGACTGAAGACCTTATAGTCCGTATTAATGAAGATCTAGGACTTATAAATAGTTGGGCAGTTAACAACAAGCTTCTTAAGTATCTTGTACCATACAATAAAATGAATTGAATTGAATTGAGTCTGCATCAATTCAAATTGCCTCGTCGTTGCCCATCAATTCCAAAGCCTTCAAGAAAAATTAACAGTGTTCCACAAAAGTCATGGTACAGCATACATTTTTACTGTGACTACTTTAAATATTCCGCAATAAAGTAACATTTCAAATTTTTTTCAACTTAATTTAGCAGATTTAGGTTAGGTTAGGGTAGGGTAGGGTTCACGCACAGCGTGAAGTGGTCTACTGGTCCATTGTGATCCCCTATTAAAATAAAAGTTAGCATCGATGCTCTTTCTTCAAAATTGCCGATTAACGTAGACTGGCTCGTTAACGAACCAGCCTGTGCTAAGTATTAATTTCCTCAAGTTTGCCATTGAGACCTGTGCTAGATCATCCAGTTCCACAAAAAACTTGTTCCCGAGATGACGGATTCGGTTAGCTTGGGGGTTCGAACAGTCACAGAGCAGGTGTTTAATGGTTTTTATTTCCTCCTCGTACTGACAACTCCTACAAAAATCGCCATTTTGCCATTTGTTTCGTTAGTACCCCTATCAGGATTTTAATGTTTTTTTGTTAGGCCATAAATTTCTAGAGATAACGCAATCGTCCCTGGATTTCTAGGAGTTATTGATTTTCTCTTTTGATTTAAGGTCTTGAGTACCCCAATGGGGACGAGTCATCGCTACTACGTGTATCTGCTTTTGACCCTTTCCTGGCTTGTTCATCTACTATTTCGTTTCCTTCTGTATTGCTGTGTTCAAGAACTCAACAGAGCTTAACCTGGTTAGTGTGGAAGATTCTATTAAATTCCTTCCTACAGTTTAAAACTGCCTTTGATCCAGCACTCGGCGCTGCCGTAGAGAGTAGGACTGATAAAATCAAAGTTTTGTATAGCAGACACTTTGTCTTTAGAGTGAGCAGTTTTGAACGCAGTTGTTTGGCCAACCCGAAGCAGCAGCGGTTTGCTAGGGTAATTCTTCTTCGGATATCCACTTAGGTGTCATTTGTGGGATTGATATTTGCTCCAAGGTAGGTGAACTCCTTTACTAACTCAAAATTGCTGCTACCAACAGTGACGTCATGCGGCACAGCTGGATCAGTTTGTTCGGGATCACAAATTGTTTTGTACTTTCTATTGGATGATACATAGTAGGTTCCCAAAGGCGTAGTTAAATCATTGCTATGCTGTTTGGTTAACATTTTTGGCATAAATTTAGATGCAATGTTTTTTGAGGCTTTATTGAGGAAGTAGGATGTTACTAGCACTTGGTCACCAATTTTAAAATCTGTTTTTTTTGTCGGTGTAGAGTTTGTTAAGATCATGCGTCACATCGTCTATTGTCCTAAGTTCTCGTCCAAATGTGAGAAAGGAAGCTGTATATCCAGTACTTTCGCATTTTGATGCATTCATTGCAAATCTCATGGCGGGCAAATTATTGGCCCAGGTAGTGTGATCGGTTCCGACCAGAATTGATAGTAGTGTCTTCATATCTCTGTTTTTCTTTCCACTGGATTAGACTCCGGATGATATACGGGCGTCAGAGTTTGTTGAATATCAAAATAATCGGCAAGTTGCTGCATTACGACGGATATAAACTGGGGTACGTTGTCGGTATTCCGTAGCGTAAGAAAAATTCGTTCAGGATCGTTAATACACAATTTTCTGCGATGGCTTCCCTAAGAGAGAATATTTCAACCCATCTCCTTGCGAGGTCCCTCGTATAAGGATCCATTGAGTTGAAGCAGACCAAATGGTTTAAAGTTAGTTGGTATATAACGTTGGTATGCTATACAATTTGAAATATACCGCGTGACGTCATTCCTCATTGCAGGCCAATAGTAACGTGAGGCAATTTTGGCGAGAGCTCGTTCAATACCATACTGTCCTGAGGTATCATCAAGATATGTTTTGAGGATGCATTCACGATCTTGTTCTGGGACTACCAACTGTGCAGTTTCTAAATCTATTTGTGAAGGATATCTATAAGGAATACCATCGTTAAGTAAGTAGCCTCTGGAAGTCCATCTTGCTAGATTTTCATCGTTTCTTACGAAAGATTCTATGATAACATTTAGGTGAACGTCTTTAAGTTGAGCGTCACGGATTTCTTTATCTATTTTTGTTGGAATCTCAATTTTAAAACTGCAAATTTAACAATCGTTTGTATGGTGTTTTTTCTGCACAGGGTGGTCTTGAAAGCATATTTGCCACTCTATTCTGTCTTCCAGGGGTGTATTCGAGTTTGAAATTATAAGGCTGAAGTTGGAGTGCCCATCTTGCTAGTCAGTGGGTGATTTAAGTGTGAGTAACCACCACTTTAGGGGTTGATGATCAATTTTTAAAACAACTTCTCCTTCTTCTACTATTGCAAGAGCTTCTCGCTCCAGAGCATAATTACTCGCATCGGTTTTTAAAATAAATGGTTGATCGTCAACCCCTTGTTGTGGCACAGGAGTTGTTGAAAGTAGGGTTTTTGGGCTATTAAAACTCTGTTTCTCTTCTGGTCCCAATTTCCAAACAGCGTTCTTCTTAGTAAGATTACTAAGAGGTTTTGAGATATCAGCAATTTTTTTACGAATCGTCGGTACCATGAACAGGTTTGTAAGTATTTCTTACTTGTTTTACATTATTTGGTGGTGCTCGATTTACGATTGCAGATGTCTTTCGGGATCGACTTCAATTCCTTTGCGTGTTATAAGGTGCCCTAGATACTTTCACCGTAGCACAACAGAAGTAAGACTTTGCCCTGTTTACTTTGAGTTTAAATAATCGTAATCGGTCGAAAATCTTTTTAAGGTTTCCAATATGTTCATCAAAACTACTTGAACAAACAATTATGTCGTCAAGATGAGTATGAACGTTCCGTGAAGCTCCTGGCGAAATTCATACGTTTGTCCCAAATTGTATTTATTTAAGTTTTATGCTCCACCTGTTTTTAGTTTTCATGGTCTAAAAATAACATGCGAAAAAAAACGAGTTGTTATGTTGGGAATTTTTTAAGCATTATGATTAAAAATGTACGTTGTACCATGACTTTTGTGGAACACTTATAAAGGGTTTTCCAATAAGAGGTGTTATTTTGAATAGCCCTTTATTTTGGTAGCTGCAACTTTTGAAGCTGTCATTTTTTGACATTTGAGATTTGACAAGTAGAAACTACGCCACTTATAAAAATGGAACGATACACGCCTCAACCACGCTTTACAATTATTAAAATTCACTATAAAAATGGTGAAAATTTGGCAGAGACGGTTCGTAAAACTAAAACATTTTTGGGTCGTCGTGAAGCACCTTGTCGGACCGCAATACAAAAATTGGTGGACAAATTCGAGCTGTTGGGACAAGTTAGTGATGTGAAGAATAAAACGCGTGCACGTCGCTCAAGAACAACTGAGAATATTGCTGTTGTATCCCAAAGTGTTGAAGAAAACCCAGGTTTGTCTATTCCTCGTCGTTCTTTAGAATTAGGCATTCCACAAACGTCATTACCCCCAATTTTGCATAAAGACTTGGGTCTTAAGGCCTATAAGGTTCAGTTAACACAAGAACTCAAGCCGACTGATCATCAACAACGTCGTGTCTTTGCTGATTGGGTCCTTGAAATGCATGAAAATGATCCGGAATTTCATGGAAAAAATCATCTTGACTGATGAGGCCCATTTCCACCTCGGAGGCTACGTCAACAAGCAAAACTGTCGCATCTGGGGCTCGGAAAACCCAATAGTTATTGTTGAAAAGCCTCTCCATCCTCAACGTGTGACTGTTTGCTGCAGTTTATGGTCCGGCGGGGTCATTGGACCTTACTTTTTCGAAAACTAGGCTGGACCAATAGTTATGGTCAATGGATTGCGCTATCGAGAGATGATTAATAACTTTTTATGGCCGGAATTGGATGGTATTGATCTGGACAACGTTTACTTTCAACAAGACGGCGCTACGTGTCACACAAGCAATGAAACCATCGATCTTTTACGGGAAAAGTTACCGGACCATGTTATCCTATGATTTAACACTTTGTGATTTCTTCCTTTGGGGCCACGTAAAAGATAAGGTCTACGCCAACAGCCCAGCGTCGATTCAAGACCTCAAAGATAGAATTTGTGAGGCTATCGAGGACATAGGACAGCCACTTCGCGATTTGGTTATGGAAAATTTCATGAAAAGTATATGGTCCTGTAAGCGTGGTCGTGGCGGTCATTTGGCTGATGTTGTGTTCCAATATTAAAGGCATACCTTCCTCTTCATAATGAAATAAACATCCGATCATCTAACTCAAAAAATGCCATTTTTCTTTGAATATCAAAATAACACCTCTTATTGGAAAACCTTTTATTTAGTATTTTGAGTACAAGGAAACACATTTAACATTTCTTTTTCTATAAGAAACACTTAAAAGCAGCATTTATTAGTAAGCACTCTGAAAAAGTGGAAAATAACTCAATATAACACTTTAAAGTGTGTGTATAACAGATTATTACCTTATCGGTGTTTGTCTACGCTTAGTAGGTACATGAACCACGCCACGTGGGATATTTTTAGTTTGTAGAAGAAATAATGCCCCACGAAAACTCAACGAACGAATGGTTGTGGTATTTGATTGAAGACCTTGCTAAATTGATTCTACTTGTCAAGTAGGAGTGAAAAAATCAAGTATGACCACTTTTTCTACCCCATTCAGCATCAGTTTAAAAGCGTCAATATGACTATGCAGAGATACAGCTATTGAAATTGGAGTGAGCACTAGACAGAAAAAGAATCCCCAATGACATCAAAGTTGGGCGACTTTCTTGTTGACAACATAAACTTGGTCTACTTTGCTTCTGCTTGAAGTCAAACAAAACCTCCGCTGAAATCAAATCATGCCCTTCCAATTATGTTAATATCTTCGGCGTATTCTACTTGCTACGTTTTTGAAAGATTATGCCTTTGGTGTTGACGTGTGAGTTTCTCACAATTATTTTTTCAACAACTATTTCGAAAAAGTCGCTTGATAGCTGTATGATGTATGGAACTTCAATTTCAGAATCTGATGAACCGGTGTGAGTTCTACAACGTTTTCAAACGCTGAAATACCAAAAACTAAACATTACTGTACAAGCCTCATCTGCATACACCATTATGAGCCTTCTAATTGATGAAATGATAAAAGTTACCGATTCTGATTTCCTGCATTATTTCAAGACTGTCCATTGGTTAGAAATCTGGTCTTCATTTGTGGTCTAAGGTGGCACTTTAAGGTCCCATCAGGTCTTTTTGGGAGATGTGTTTTTCTATGGAGGAGGTGTTTTGATGAACCGCATGCACGAGGTCATCACCGAAGTGTGGGAGGAAGAAAGTACGTCCACTGACTGGTCGAAACGTTCCACATGCCCGATCTACAAAAAAAGGCGATCCGATGTCATGCCAAAACTACCGTCTCATTTCCCTGCTTAATGTTGCATACAAAATCCTATCCAACGTACTGTGTGAGCGTCTAAAACCGTTCTGCAACACAATAATTGGCACGTACCAGTGTGGCCTTAGGCCAGGCAGAACAACGATAGACCAAATATCCACACTGAGGCATATCCTGGAAAAGACTAACGAATTTCAAGTCGAAACCCATCATATTTTCATCGATTTCTGGAGCATATAGTGCGCAAGGCAAGTGTGACGTATGAGCACGGAAAACACTATCTCCACCAAGCTCCCAGGCTATGCGGACGACATAGACATCATCGGTCGATCCAAGAAAGGTGTGCTTGAGGCCTTCAAAGCGATTGAAGAACAGGCAAAACTCGTTGGTCTTGAAGTGAATGAGGACAAAACAAAGTACATGCTATCAACAAACAAAGCAACATCTGTCCACCGCCTAGGACAAAACGTCACTGTTGGTAGCAGCAATTTCGAGGTAGTTAAGGAGTTCACCTACCTTGGAACAAACATCAATCCCACAAACGACACCTTAGTGGAGATCCGAAAGAATTACCCTAGCGAACCGCTGCTGCTACGGTTTGGCAAAAAAGTGTCTGCTATACAAAACTTTGGTTTTACCAGTCCTACACTACGGCGCCGAGTGCTGGACGATAAGTAAAAAAGGGGAATTGATACTAGGCACTTTCGAAAGATAAATTCTTGGACGGATTTTCGGTCCCGCATGCGCCGATGGCGAATGCAGAAGAAGGTTTAACCAAGAACTGTACTAATTTGTGGATGTAGTCCAGAAGGCCAAAAGAAGACGACTACATTGGCTCGGCCACATCTAGCGAATGGACGACAACGCTCCAGCCAAGAAAGTCTTCTCATCCCAATCCCTAGGTTCCAGATCGCAAGGAAGACCGAACCTACGGTACAAAGACCAAGTGACTGCGGATGCCAGAGCGCATGGTTTCGGCGACTGGAGAGTGCATGCGAGGGACCGTTCAGGTTCACGATGGAAGAATGCAGTATCTTAGGCTGAGATCGTTCATGGATTGTAAGCTGGATAAGTAAGTAATTAAGTTGTATTCTAGCATCGTCTTTGATCCTCTACAAGCTTCGTTTTGATGGGGTCTTTCTGATTGGTGCGCTTGTCAATGTTGCCTTTGCAGGGAAGCCTTTTCATGAAAGATTTTTTTTTTCATACTTTCAAGCTGGCTGCGATGACAATATTTACTTGGGAACATCGATGAAATGCGTTTTTCACTTGAATTATTATGACATTGCATACGTACGCCAGAGAAAGAGAGAGAGAGAGAGAGGGAGAGAGAGAGAGAGAGAGAGAGAGGGAGAGAGAGAGAGAGAGGGAGAGAGAGAGCGAGAGGGAGAGAGAGAGAGAGAGAGAGAGAGAGAGGGAATTGTAGACTGTAGTGCATCGATCACAGTCTGGTTGACGGTTAATTGAGGTGTGGGAATAGCGTCATTGCTAACGATTAGGTCTCACCTCGAACATGTTGGTTTCAAAGGATGGTCCACTGCATAGATTCGACGAAATTCGTTGTTCTTTTAACGTTGAACGTTGTCGGCCAATCCAGTTCTACCCGAGCCTTTTTGATGTTTCAGAACATAGAAGTTTCCCGCCAGTACACGACAACCCAGATCTGAAGATGCACTCAAAATACAGAAGCTGAAAGGCTTCTTATTTGTCTGATTTTCGAAGACGTTTTCACCGTATCTCAAACGTGATGAAGGAATGAACGATTTGCCAAAGATTTTAACCAATATTGAAACAATTATTGCCTTAAGCAGTCAACTTACTTACTTACCTTCTTAACGTGGCGCTGAAGTCCGTTGTGGACTTGGGCCTCAAACAGCAGTCTCCGCCAGCTAGCTAGTCCTTAGCTAGTCGTCTCCAGTTTTGCACTCCAAGTTGATTGAGGTCCCCTTCCACTTGAGTGCGCCACCTGAGTCGCGGTCTTCCTCTCCTCCTACGTCCCTCGGGAATAGTGTCGAAGGCTTTCCGGCCGGAGCATTGGTGTCCATCCGCTCTAAATGACCGAGCCATCTGAGTCTCTGGACCTTGACCCTTCTGGCTAGGTCCATGTCGTTGTACAACCCGTAAAGTTCGCTGTTATATCTTCTTCGCCATTCCCCTTCAATGCACACGGGGCCAAAGATGACCCGAAGAACTTTCCTCTCGAAACAGCCTAAGGCACATTCATCCGATTCTGTCAAGGTCCATGCTTCTGCACCATACAGCAGGACTGGGATGATGAGGGTGTTGTACAATTTTACCTTAGTTGCTCGAGAGAGGGTTTTTCCACTCAATTGCCTTCTTAGCCCAAAGAAACAGCGATTAGCAAGTTATTCTTAGTCTGATCTCGGCGATGGTGTTATTGCCTGTATTTAAAGCGGAGCCTAGGTAGACAAACTCCTCTACTACCTCGAAGTCGTATGCGTCTTTTGTGACGTTCTGCCCGAGCCGTCGGTGTTGGGTGTTCTTCCTCGAAGACAGCATATACTTAGTTTTTTCCTGATTTACCGCTTAGTCCATTTTTGCCGCTTCTGTCTCAATTCTCACAAAGGCGCATTGACATCACGCTTCTTCCCATTATAAACGCGAGAAGTTGAACAGATTTTCGGAAGATAGTGCCTCTGGTGTTGACGTTGGAGTTCTGCACTATCTTCTCAAGAACGATGTTAAAGAAGTCGCATGACAGTGCATCGCCTTGTCAAAATCCTATTTTGACGTCGAAAGATTCCGTAAGCTCGTTGCCAACCTTGGATGGAGCAGCGTGAGTTCTCCATCGTCATTTTGCACAAGCAAACGAGCTCGGCAGGGACGCCAAAACTAAACATAGCTTTGTACAGTTCGTCTCTGTAGATGCTGGCATACGCGGCATTAAAATCGATGAAAAGGTGGTGGGTATCGATTTGGAGTTCATAGGTCTTTAAGCAGTCAACTCCTTTCAATTTCAATTTTCTTTTAAAGTTAGAGGCTTATTTTTTATTCAATATACACATTCACTTAGCTCTTTCAAAACATATCCAACGCAAAAAAATCTTCAAAATGATTTTCATGATAAAAGTAATTTTCAATTTTATTAAAATTTCAAATTTCAAAAAGAAAAACAAATTTATTAAGAAGAAAAACAACTTTCCCAACTTCCTGTGATATCACAAAACTTTTTCCAAACCATCTCCTCATATGAATATGCTTTTTCCATCACAGCAGGAAACATTTAATTAAGAAATTATTTATTTACCAAACGCGCCAAGGCACACAAACATCTCACACGCTTTCCTGATGCGTTACACTCCTCTCTCTCTCTCACCCTCCTTAACTTCCATTCCCATTCCAAGAAAACATCAAAACCATCTAAAAGGATCTTCGTCTTCACTTGAAAAGCAAACAAAAAACTGATGAGAGGAAGGAGGCACCAGCAAAATGCCTCATTACTGCATTTCAACTTTTCTTCAAAGATGGAAGAAGAACTTTATTGTGCTGTCAGTTCCGACAGGCAATGGAAAAAAAAGACAGAAAACACGACGAACAACTTAAGCCGTCAAAACGGTTTTCGAAAAAAAAAAACTCTTCTTGAAATCGAAATAACAAGACAAGGTGACGATGAGGAAGGATGTCTCGCAATTTCGGTGTGAGATTTATAATGATGGGGCTTCTCTTCTAACCCTTGAAGGTGATCAAGATCAAAATTAAATTTTGAGACGAAAATCCTTTGAGGAGCTTCTTTTCATACAGTCGGGTTAAACCAGACAAATCGCTGCAGATTATTTTCAAATCCCCAATGGCGAGGTGGATTTTTTGCTTGTCCACGAGACGACGAACGATGCGACGACGAGACTAAACCTGGATAAGCCTCCTTCGAGATTTTCTGAGCTAACCCTCTCGCGTCGCGTTTCTCAATCAATTTACCACAATAAAAGTCACTTCCTCCCGATAAGTGTGTACTTAGGGTTTTTTTTTTCGTCATGCTTCTTCAAGGAATCACTTCAAAGCAATGGAGCAGGAGCAAGCCACAGCAAGGATCAATTCTTAGTGGTTGCAGCTTGGCTACGAGTATTTTTAATTTCCTCCAGCAATGTTGGATTCGAAATTGACAGACTTTTGAAACCCTTCCCCAGTTACAAGGTTAATTTACGACTGGCGTCAGTTCAGTGACAGGCACAAAATATACCTACACGAGGGTGGTGTCTGTGTTTGTATATCTGGAAGCAAATTAGCAAACTTCCTTCGTGTTTTGTTTGTTTCCCTTTCCGTTTTTTTGTTTGTCTAAAAATATGAAACGCCAAAACACACGCAGACGAATTTATTTATGTCGAAGATGGTGGGGCGACCAGGTGGTGTCAATTAAATTTGACATTGTAAAGGATTCAAGTATTAATTAAGCCCCCACCTTTCTCCAGTTTTCGTTTCGTCCTTGATGGAATAAAGAATGTCCCGTGTGGGTAAACATTTGATACATTTTGTGGAAAATTTAATAAAGTCGAAAGTAAAGGATAAAGTTTTGTTGTCCTTTGACAGTCACAGTCGTCTGCAATTCCAATTCACCTGAATCTTTTTTTTTTTTGCTTGGTTTGGGGATTCGTTCTTTGGGTTCCTTTGAGGGAGACAAACTTACAATCTTATTCGTTTATCAAACAAAGAAGGAAACAAAAAAAAAAATGGAATCATAACTCAAAGAAAAGGAAAACCCGTAACTGTTGGAGAAGACAAGACACAATGAGAAGGCTGTTGATGGAGCCTTTCTCTCCCGGATAAAATGTCCAGCTTGATTTTTTTCCTGCACCAGTCTCTTTTTTCCAATTCACTCGAAATCCTCTTCTTAGTTTACGATTCTGTATAAAAAAGCAACCATCTTGTTGACGATGTTGGCCCGGTCGTTGGCTTTGGCATATTCTTTTTCTATTTTTATAAATGTGGATCCTTTTGTGCTATTTCCGTTTTGTGTGTTGGTTATATATTTTTATTTTGGAGACAACTTCAAGGAGAGTTGACAAATTTATGTGTTTTTTTTTTATACTTCTTCGAGTTTGGTTTCGGGTTTTTCTTTTATTATTCTGAGGTAAGAAGGGTGGGTATGGGTATCCTTTGATCAGGGAATGAAAAAATTTGATTTTATAATAAGGAAATAGGTTTCTCTTGTTTCTGGATATGGGGGAGAAAGTTTTTTTTTTCTGATGGTTTATTGGAATTATTAAAATAAAAAAGGAATTATTGATTTGTATCTATCTGGGGACCAGTGCGATCAATATGGCTGCGAGGGTTTTTAAATGAAAGTGAAAGACATTTTATGATAACGAGACTTATAGTTGGCCACAAAGTGGGTTTGTATAATTTTGTTGATGAAGTGGTTTTAGAGAGAAGAAGGGGGAGAGACGAAACAACATTCCCCACCACAAAGTGGGTCAATTGAAACAAGTTTTTCTACTTATTCTGATCGTTGCCGATGAACATGCTATTTCGCACCCAAAGGCTTCGGGCGTCCTAGACTACGTCATCCTTCTAATTCAAATTTTGTCTGTCACTCTGTCTTCTATCTACTGTACAGAAAAGCACTTTCCGGATCAGTTTGTTTTGGCTCATACGAGCTAGGTGTCCACCACAGCCAAGTAATTTAGTAGATTTAATACCAATAGCTCGTGATTATATCGTTCCCGAAATCGTCTTTCCTCACACACAGACACACTATTCACCGGAATTATTTTCTCTCAAAAGCCGCTTAAAGTTCCAAGTTCCTTTGGTTAAGCATTTAAGCTCATTTTCGTCTTAAGTACTAGCAATAAGCAATTTTTCTCTTGAAACGTTGCGTTGGTCATTTGACACCGATTTCTCTTATGGTTTTGCAAAGTTCTGCCCTGGATACGCTGTTGTAGGTGGCTTGAATGTCTATTAACATATTAAATCTCGAAATGATGGCTTCGACATTTTCTCAACGCGTGCATTAGCCTACCGTTCTCCACTTTCACAGCTGGAGATCATAATCCCCTTCTTTTTCATGCGTTATAGGTTATTGGACGTTAACGCTAGATCGAAGTAGCTCGTCTCTTAACAGTTAAGACCTTCTTAATAACTTACTAACCTACTTATCTGGCTCAGTTTTCCATAGGGATCGGTCGTACGCATGCGTTTCGAAACCAAGCGCTCTGGCATCCACAGGTACTTGGTCTTTGTACCGGAGGTTCGGTCTTCCTGGTCGTCTCCAACCTGGGGACTGCGAAGAGAAGCCTTTTTTGGCTGGGGCGTTGTTGTCCTTTCGCTGCATGTGGCCGGGACGGGCCAAAGTAGTCGTCTTTTCTTGGATTTCTGGACTACATCCACATCTTGGTAGATCTCAACACAGTTTGCGGTTGAACCTGCTCCATTTGCTATCTTAGCATTTAGGACCGAAAATCCGTCGAAAATGTTTCTGTTTAGCGTCATGTGGCACAGCTGGATCAGTTTTTCCGGATCCCGAATTCAGACGTCGCCATCATAAGCTCTTGGCGGTTGATGGTATACTACTAAAAGCTCAATATACGCGAACTAAATTTATTTTTAATCTTTCAGAGCAGCGACCGAACCTTTTCGTGGTTAGGAGTAGACTGACTCACCATCCTTCCCCTTCCTACCACTCGATCGCTGGCCTTTGTTTCCACCAACTGGGCTTTGTATGTAAACACTAGTAGTATACATACAAAGCACTGGGGAAGTCTTTACCCCTTTGTTTCACTACTTTATTCTGTGTTGACAGAGGGAAAGGATCATTTTCTTCCCTCTTATATTGTCGCTTCATATTTTCCGCTCAACAATACGCAGCTTTAAAGTCGATGAAAAGATGGTGGGTTTCGACTTGAAATTCATTGTTTTTTTCCAGGATCTGCCTCAGTGTGAATATTTGGTCTATCGTTGTTCCACGTGGCCTAAGGCCACACTAATACACCCATAGGCTCCTTAAAAGGACCTGCTAACCAATGGACAGAATCCTGTCAGGAAAGTCTAAAACTCCTGGTTCGAACGCACTTCCCAGGATATAACGCAGACCTAGATAACGAGTCAACAAACATCACATACTCGGCTCTTGAAATACCTGGAGAAATTATAACGGAAGAAAAGTTAATTTGGGCTATAAACTCTTTCTCTCCTCATAAATCTCAAGGCTTAGACAGCATCTTCCCCTTGATGCTGCAAAAAAGCAGCAGTATCATAACACCACATCTAAAGAACATCTTCCAAAACTGCCTAAAGTTAGGATATGTTCCGGAGAAGTGGGGTGAAGTCAAAGTCGTCTTTATACCAAAAGCTGGCAAGCCCAGTCATACAGAACCAAAAGATTTCAGACCAATCAGTCTAACCTCTTTCGATATGCATATCCGTAGCAACTTAAAGCCGGAATCCATATCACCATTTCAGCACGCCTATACAAAAGGCAAAAGTGTAGAAACAGCCCTACACTGCGCAGTTAGAACAATAGAGAAGTCGCTTGCGGTAAAAGAATATACCCTGGCTTCTTTTCTTGATATCGAAGGAGCATTCAACAATGTCCACAACAGTGCCATAGAAAAAGCACTCACTGACCTTAAAATAGAACCCCCACTTATAAGATGGATTACGTATATGTTGAAAAACAGACAAATCCATTCTAAATTAGGTAACTCTGATATAAAAATGTACACATCTAGAGGAACCCCACAGGGTGGAATACTCTCACCTCTTCTCTGGACTTTGGTGATGAATGAAATTCTCATCAAACTCAAGAACAGTGGTGTTAGAGTTGTAGCATATGCCGATGATTTAGCGCTTCTGGCGACAGGAAAATACCTAACCACTGTAAGCGAACAATTAGAAAACGCATTAACTACGGTCAATAACTGGACCAAGAAATGCGGTCTTAAAGTAAACCCCCAGAAAACAGAACTGGTACTTTTCACCAATAGAAGGAAAATCCCTTCTTTCGAACTGCCAAAAATTGAAAACACCCCACGTAAACTCTCAGAAAAAGCGAGATATCTCGGCGTTATTGGAGAAGAAACTCAACTGGGGTCCTAACATAAAAAAAAGGCCATGATTGCACTCTACTCGTGTAATAGGATTCTTTGATGAAATTGGGGACCAAATCCTAAGATAATCATGTGGATGTACACAGCCATAGTTAGGTTTGGTGGCAAGCTCTGGAGAAATCCACGAACTTTAAAACCCTTACCAAAGTACAAAGAATGGCATGCATTAGTACTACGGGGGTAATGAGGACCACCCCAACAGCGGGTCTCATAATCTCACCCCCATAGACTTATTTGCACAGTCATCAGCAGCTAATAGCGCTCTTAGACTTAATCAGACCAATATTTGGAGATCTAGTCAATATGGCCACACCACGATCCAATAATGTTCGTACTGATTACCTGACCCCTTATCTAGACTTCAATAAAAACTTTACTACCAGCTTCCCTAATAGAGAAGATTGGGAGAACAGTGTACCTTACACTGACGAATCGAACTTTACCATCTTTACCGATGGTTCGAAAATGTCTACTGGGGTAGGGGCAGGTTTCTACTCAGAAAATCTTAGCCTTTCCAGTTCATTCAGACTTCCTGACCATATGACCATAGCAGCGTCTTCCAAGCTGAAATCTTGGCAGTGAAAAACGCTGCTAATCAAATATCCATGATGGCGATACCACACGCTGATATCATCTTTTTCATTGATAGCCAAGCAGCAATAAAAGCGATCTCTGCCACGCAAATCAAGTCAAAGCTTGTTTCTTGCTGTCGCGAAGAGCTTGGTATGCAGCACAACGTAAGACTCTGCTGGGTTCCCGGTCGCAGTGGTGTGCCAGGAAATGAAAAAGCGGATGAGCTCGCAAGAGAAGGCTCGGTACTTGATCCCTCTCTCATAGTCATAGACCATAACATCAGAATCCCTCAATGCGAACTAAAAAGAAACATTAGTAATAATATCATTCAAAAAGCAAATGACAGATGGAACCTACTAGAAACCTGCGGTAACACCAGGAAACTATGGCCTCATTATGGCAAGAAAAAATCAAATAAGATTTTACTTCTTATAATAAACCGTCTCTAAGATGCCTCATAGGTGTGATAACGGGACATAACCTACTTGGCTACCACAAAAAGAAGATGGGGCTTAGTACGGACAACATACAGTCCGTAACATTTGGATAGCCTCATGTATTGTTTTTTCTTGTTGAGAACCTGTTTTGAGAGCTCTTTGATTTTAATCCAAAAAATTATGCATTAGCTTTCATGGTGAGAGCGAGAGTTTCTGAGATCAAGAGAACGTTCCACCTTTTTTAAGCTAACTGGACCTTTTAAGCTTATTTTGTATGAATCCGTTTAAAAAATGAATTATTTTTTGTAAACAATAGAATAGCCTCATCTTACATTCTTACTTATTTAAAGCGAAAATAAGTGGCGCGATCATCGGAAAGCTATCGGGAAAGAAAATCGGTTTATTTTTTGTGGAAATAACATTGTTTTCTTTTAAAATGGGTAGAAAAAAATCTTTAAGTGCAACGGAAATTGGTAAAATACAGGTCTATCATGAACAAAACTTTTTTAATCGCGCTATAGCCAAGAAAATTAATCGAAGTCCAAAAGTTGTGAACAGCTATTTTAGAGATCCATTGTCTTATGGAAAAAATTACAAAGGCCGTACCTCAACCGTACTTTCAAGTCGTGATAAAGGGAAGATTATAAGGTTAGCATCGATTTCAACTGATTCTCTTAGTAAGATCAGGTACAAAGCTGGGGTAGAAGTGAGCCGAATGACGATTAGTAGAGTTATTAAGAGTGCCGGACACCTTAAGCGCCAAAAAATGAAAAAAAAAACCACCACTTAACAAAGTGCGAAAACAACAGGGGCTAAATTTTGCAAGATCGCACATGGCTTGGAATACTGATGGAAGTAGTCACCCAAACGATTGGAGAAAAGTTGGTTACAGGGCCAAAATATAGAACAACTTGCCTGGCCACTTTACTCACCAGATTTGAACATCATTGAAAATGTGTGGGGTTGGTTGACACGAAAGGTGTATTAAGGCAGGAAGCAGTACAAGAACAAAGAAGAGCTTGTTGAAGGTATAAAAGTGACCTGGGCCAGTATTTCCCTTGACCTTCTAAAATCATTGTATGATTCATTAAAAGACCGCATTTTTGATGTTATTCAAAATAAGGGAGGTTGTACAAAATATTAAAATAATTTAATAAATAAATAAAAACATTTTTATTAGCACAAAAATAGTTCTCTTTTTATTTTAAACTAAGATACACAAAGTGATTCTATTCTAATGTTTTCAAAAAAAGTAACATTTTAGTGCATCCAAACGAAATAGTCTCAGACATTTTCTGTTAGCTATTCAAAATTATTTGAAATATCTCTCAATCTGAAGAACTAATCTCTACCTTTCAACACATATGTCATATGTCTACATCAAAAAGCAACAAAAAACTGCTGATCTTAAAACAGGTACGTGTGAGGCTATTCAAATGTTACGGACTGTATGCAGAGGCTGCGGCGATGAGGAAGAGCACGAAAATACGGCTCACTTTCTATGCCACTGTCCAGCACTCTGCCGTACTAAATCAAATTCTTAGGCAACTATTTCTTCAATGAACTAGAAGACTTATCTGAACTCCCAGGCAATCGCCTATTGAACTCTATCAAGTCCACCAAATCGCTCGATTAACCATAGAATTCATAGGTTAAACCACTTTTTCAGATGTTACAACACTTCAGGGTATCACAAGAGATCTACATTGATCTAAGTGTGACGGTAACAATATCAACTGTCAGCTACAAAAGTTTCCCCTGATGGTTTAATTATTAAGCAAAATTTCCCATGTTCAAATCCCTTCCCTTCCTTCTGAAACATTAAAATTCTAATTATATCCCAAGTTTAAAAAACAATCAATATACGGAATGCGATTACCATTTACTTAAATGAAGCACGTTCAGGCAATTCCCTCAATTAGGAACTTCGTTTTGTTCGCATTTTTTCCTTCACCACAAAAACTAAGAAAAGGTAAACATTCCAATATTTAAGAAACAATTAATCTTTGAAGGGAAATAATAACTTTTTCTTGTTGAAGAAAAAAACGTCGCGACACCCTGGCTAAATACAAAAAATCACTATTTCCTTTTTCATCGGTTTTTTTTTCTGCAAAATCATTGAAACGCGAACAGAAAAAGAATAAGTGCACAAAAATGACGCAGACCATTCTTCGTCGACATCAGGGCGAACACACTATTAATAAACATATTTTCAGCACTTTATTTTTGAAGTGCGCTCAACGCTTTAAAAAAAATGATACAGACCTACAGTGGGGTAGTTGACAAAGTTCTTTGAAAATATGTGAGCCCACAAAGTGGCCAAAATATGACTTTTTGTGTCATTTCAGTCCTGTTTAGAACTAAATAGCCACACTGTATTCCTACTTTTCGTTACCCGAGACACAAACGAAATTCCTCACCACTAACGCTCACAACGTCTTCTAGTCTCCGAAAAGAACACTTCATGGCCAGACATGCGACAAAGAAAAAACCTAGTCATTGCCCAGCCCACAGTTCAACCCCGCCGCCGCCGGGCAGAGCATCGAAGACGAACTATGTTTTCTGTCTTCAGTATGCTCCTTCACTATCTTTGCTTTTGGCCAAGCCTGAGGGTGGAAATTCCTTCCGTTTGCCGGCTGGCAGAGAAACGAACGGCCAAGGCGGGCGACGCTCACTCATGAATAAAACAACGAAAAGTTCTTGTGGATTTCGTTTCGTTTCGTTTCGTCTTGTAAGTCGACTAGAAAGTTACCCATGGTCATTCCGGCATAAGTACTTGATGGTAGTCGTCTCAATTTCACCTTAAGCAAGGACCGAACGATAATGTTATAAGCAGCGTTAAGCAAAACGGAGTGTGCTCTCCTGCTGGGTCGAAATCATAATCCTTAGTTTCCTTTAAAAAGGGAAAAAATGCATTTTTCATAAGTTCTCGAACTGCTGCCACACGCTTCTGTTTATGGTGTTGGCGCTGTTTTATGCTAGGTCACAGCAGCGAAGCTCCCCCATGGGCGGAAAGCGAGAGAGAGACATGGCTTCTGTAGCTTCTTTGGGGTGCTAATGTTCAGAATAAATACATTTTGATATTTTGTTTGTAATTTATAAGACTATGGAGATTGTGTTTTGATGATGCATTCATGTGGAGGAAGATGTTATTTTTTATCTGCTTTGGGGTTCCTCAAAGAAATTGATGATGGAGAGCTTTCAGTGTCTTTGAATTTGTTATCGATTAGCAATTTTTTGACTTCCCTTTGTTGACGAGGGATTAAAAAGATAAAAGAAATCTTTAACAACACAAAAGCATGACAATAATTTATGGTACAAGTTGGTAAATTCGCTTTAACGAGAGGAAAATCTTATAGTCCTCATTGAAAGCTAGAGTTGTCGATATCTCGATTGTCAGATCTTCGAAAAAACTGTTATCCATTTAGACAAATTGAGCTCAAGTAGACCTTTCGTAACGTTTCGTGTCTTTCACTGTCCCATCTACGGTGATTGGCTTTAGTGAAATAGCCAGCTACATTCCTTCCCTTCCCCTTAAACAATTCACTCGTTATACTCGCGCTTCTAACGGCCATCAGTTTAGCCTCGAGCTCAACTTCAGACAAGTGTAGAGAATCGTTCCTTAGCCGTACTACGCGAATGTGAAACTCCCTTCCACACTCTCCCATCATTGCAATTTTCAGAAATTCAAGACCAACGTACACCGACACTTACTCTCCAATCACTCCCTTCATTCCTGTTGCGATCACTGTGTCAGTGGCATTTTTATATTCTTGGGTAAAACTGTGTAACGAAGTGTTACAATTATTTTATTTTGTTCGACAAAATCCAGGAGCGGACCCGCAACAAAACTGAAATCAGCATAAAAAATCAACCGCCCACTTGAAAAGTCACCTACGGAGATCCGCCCCTGAAAAAAAAGAAAACAAAGAGAGCACTGAAGCAACATCATCGCACATAATGATGAAAGGCAACAACAAGATATTACCGAAGCGACATGCGACAGACGACAACACATGATAACGACTTGGGTGTGATACGATTCACACCCAAGATCAACAGAAAAATGTATAAAGCGAAGTGTTGTCATCGACAAAAATCAGTTCCGACTCCGCTTCGGTAGAGAGAACGCCAGAGAAGTTTTCTACACCAGCATCCTATTTATAAATTTTTTGCCGGGAAGCACTATATATTTAGAGCTACCCACCTGTATTTTGTATTGGGAATATATTTCTTCAAAATATATTCTCAACCGACCAGGGCTTCTCTCCGATCCGATATTTTGCCGACTAGACGGTCGGCGGTGTATTTTTCCTTCTGGAAAATATACAAACAAGAGTAATTATTGTTACTTGACCGTTTACTCAGTTTATTTCTTTGATCCACTCCTTCTGACTGTATCAAAGACAGGGCTTAGGCCGAACGTTTATTCAGTGGAGATTTGCCGCTCGCTGACAGAAGTTTATTTCGCTTACTCTTCCCTTCTGGAAAGTAAACGAACAGGGGCAATAGCTCGACCGTTTATTTCACAACCTTTTGTTGTGAACAGGAGTCTGATTTTGACTAGACTCAGTTTATTCTTTGATCCACTCCTTCTGAGTGTATCAAAGACAGGGCTTCGGCCGAACGTTTATTCAGTGGAGATTTGCCGCTCGCTGACAGAAGTTTATTTCGCTTACTCTTCCCTTCTGGAAAGTAAACGAACAGGGGCAATAGCTCGACCGTTTATTTCACAACCTTTTGTTGTGAACAGGAGTCTGATTTTGACTAGACTCAGTTTATTCTTTGATCCACTCCTTCTGAGTGTATCAAAGACAGGGCTTCGGCCGAACGTTTATTCAGTGGAGATTTGCCGCTCACTGACAGGAGTTTCGACTCGATCGTTTATTTCGCTTACTCTTCCCTTCTGGAAAGTAAACGAACAGGGGCAATAGCTCGACCGTTTATTTCACAACCTTTTGTTGTGAACAGGAGTCTGATTTTGACTAGACTCGGTTTATTCTTCGATCCACGCCTTCTGAGTGTATCAAAGACAGGGCTTCGGCCGAACGTTTATTCAGTGGAGATTTGCCGCTCGCTGACAGAAGTTTATTTCGCTTACTCTTCCCTTCTGGAAAGTAAACGAACAGGGGCGATAGCTCGACCGTTTATTTCATAACTTTTGTTGTGAACAGGAGTCTGATTTTGACTAGACTCGGTTTATTCAGTGGCGACACTGACAGTCATATAATCCGACTATTTGTCTACGAGGAGCCGCGACTATCCGAGAACCGAGAGGCAAGGAGTAACTCATCGTCGCTGTGGTATTATTAGGTATTATAAGTATTATAAGTAAATTGCCTATACATGAACTAGTATAAGAAACCTGTTAGACTTAAGATATTACTAAATAAAAAGCCGTTGAACGAATAGTGAAGGTTGGTTGTGTTATTTGGTTTGGATCTTTAACTCGACGTTTGGTGCTTAGTCGAGAACACCCTGGACAGACTGAGCATACCTCAGCCCTAGAAAGCAAGCATCACAACTGAGTGCCATTATTCTTTTTCCACCATGGCCTCGCCGCGGCGTTTGTATAAGAAATTATGTTGCTTATCAATTTCAACCACAGTATTCCTCAAATTCAAATCCATTTTTCCATTCCATGTGGTTTAAATTTTACTTGAATAAGCACATGATCCATTGCTGTTTTTTTATATCGAAGCCCAAAACTGGACAGAACTTAAAACTACTCAAGAATTTGTTGGTTTGTCCGACTGCATTCAAGGAATTGTTTCCTCGTATACTCACACTGAAATCGTTATGACGGGCGTTTTCAATGTACACAATTCTTCCTGGCTTCTCCATTCGAGCAATACAATACAGGAAGGTGTGTGTGCTGAGTTTGAGCATCGTACTCAGATGAAGTATGCAATTAGTGTACTATCGCCTCTAGCTCGACCTGACCACTGTGTCATATCTGCTAAGAGAACCGTTTGGCAGTACGAGAAAGCCAACTGGGACGGTCCCAATAACTTCTTCAGGGTCCTTAACTGGTCACTATGCTTTCTCGATTAGAGACGTTGACTCCAGTGCGGATATGATTATAAGTTTAATTCTTCTGGGAATGAGAACTTTTATCCCGAATAAGGTTAAAAGCATCAAACCCAAAAAGAGCGCATGGTTTGATGTGAGCTGTTAAGACGGTATCAGGGTTAAAGAGGTAAGTTTCCGTTGTTACAAGGCCAACCCAATTGAGGAAAATCGGAATAAGTGTAAACAAGCCAGGAAGGCCTGTAATGCCCATATTCGAAGGACCAAGTTTTTGAATGACCAGAAATTAACGCTAAAAATGCTGCAATGTTCCAAAGGCAGTAAGAATTTTTGGTCATTTTTAGGAAATATGAAGAATTCTTCGTCTTTCTCGGTCCTTACGCACTTGCATTAATGAGACCGAACATCTCGAGATTCTCGGTATGTACGTAACTGACCACCTCTTGTGGAACGAGCACATATGCGATGTCGTCAAAAATGCCGCAAGATGTTTAGGTTTCTTAAGACGATGCGAGAAATTTTTTCCCCCTTCTGATCTGGTTACCATCTATAAAACATACAAGAAACATACAAAGCTTGAGTACAACTCCCACGTTTGAGCTGGTGCTCCATGCGACGTACTTAAGCTTTTTGGACAGTATTCAAAACAGAGCGTTCAAGATGATTGGTGGACATACCATCATTGAAACATTTACGTCACTTGAACATCGACGTAATGGCTCATGCCTCACCGTCTTTTACCGTTATTTCAACGGTGTGTGCTCTAGAGAAATAGCAAGTTGCATTCCTCCCCTTAAGACATTCCACGGACATTCAATGCCCATCAGTTCACCCTCGAGCCCTTCTGACGTACAGTCATTTTCAGGGAATCATTCTTTAGCCGTATGTGGAACTCTCTTCCACACTCTGTGTTCCCTAATCGTTGCAATGTTCAAGAATTCAAAACCAATGTTAACCGACACCTCATCCTAAACCCTTTCCATCTATCCTACTTTTCCTAACGCCCGCACTGTGCTTTCGCATAAAAAGGGAATAGAAACCCCTAATTGAGTGTGTGCGTTTTATATAAAAAAAAATAATAATAAGGGTATAAACAGCCACTTAAGTGTATGCAAAGAAAAAAAAGGAATCGCTTTATTGATTTTTGAAGAATTTCTTTTCATCGTCCAAAATGTTGGCAAGGTTTTGCTCGAAATCATCGAAAAATTGATTAGCCTGAGCTATTGAAAGCATAACTCAATTACGAGCCCTGATTGTCGCGCTATTCCTATTTTCATTTTTTTGGTTTATCTCACAGTAAAAACCCCACGATCTAACTTTAACAAAGTTAGACAGACTTCTTACAAACAATATCCTTCAAAATAAAAGGTGTTTTCATGTCCATTGTCATCATCGTCACAAACTTACCTGAAAAGAAACAAGAAAAAGACAATAATGAGTCAAAATGCAAGCGAACAAAACTAATTTAATTTTCAAAACTTACAAAACTACAAAATATTTTTCTTTTTATTAACCAAACCATCAATTGACTGCACAGTTACCTCCTGTCAATTTAAACTCAACTTAATTCTTCCACACAACCCTCCTTCCACTTTGGACCCTCCTCTTTAATGGAAATAACCAACAATACCATTTTCCTTTTTACAAGTTTAATCCTTTTAAACAATCTCAATAAAGTCGGTTGAAATTCTTGGCATGCTACCTGCCCGTCATCGTCCTTACAAAGTCCTTAAGGGCAATACACAAACTGAACGTAAAACTTTCGTGTTCAATTAATAAATTGTATCTTTATCGAAGTAAAAGTGAAGTAAACTATTTATTTTCCTTCAAATCACAGACCCAGACAGGATCAAGAAGAAGAAAAGAAAAATAAGACGAAAACAAAATCTTACAAAAGACAAACGGAAGTTTCAAATCGGAAGGAATGTGATTTTCAAAAAAAAAAAAAAATAAAAATAAACGACACAGAAAGAGGAAAAATACAAACAAACCCCAAGGATATGTTAAGAACAAATAAAAATAAAAGAAAATCAGGAGAGAGAAGAGAGGACGCACTTTCTAAAAATTGTCCTCAAGCTTTGTTTGCCCAAACGAGAATAATAAAATCGATATTGTCCACACAAGGCAATTTTGGCATTTTCAACATATTTTTGTCGTTACTCGTTACTGTCTATAAAACATATCGTTATCCTTTTTTCGTCTCTCAACCTCCCTCTACCAAATTGAGGTTATCATCATTTTTTTATGGGAAAATGAGAATTTAAACGGGACAGGAAACAAAATCGATAGACGTACTTAAACAAACACAAAAAAAAAATCACACATCCTTTTTTGGTGTTTACATTGGCTTAGGTTTCACAGGACAAAAGAATAACGACGGATAAAATTTTAATAAAATCATTTTAAGTAGAGCCGCCGAGTTCAAATTTGTCCTTTTTCAATCCTCCTCCATTAGGAATATAAGCTTCAAGGGATATTACATTAAATTCCTTGAAGCAAGAGAATTGACGGTGGGAAGAGAGAGAGGAAAATTCAGGACACTTTAAACAAGAGAAAGAACGAAGGCGTCAGAATATAATATATGGACATAACCAGGTCAAAGGAATTGATTTTTCATTAAAACAAAACAACGGCACATAACAGAAACTGGGATGGAAAAAGGAAGTCAAAGAACAATATTATGAAGAGTTTGAAAAAAAAGGTTTTTGAAAATGACGTTAATTTAGGTTGATGTCTCGGATCGAATGGAAACGAGGGGAGGAAATTTTAATAAAGCGCTTTCGTTGTGTGTTCTCAATATTGAAAGTGGCAGTGGAAACAAAGAAAAAAAAAATAGATTCTGCTGACTCTGGCCGAAGGGAAGAAATAAGGACGAAAATAATTCTTGTTCTATTTTTCAGGATTTTATCATTTGGGACAGATACAATTAGAGGAGGGTAGGATTGTTAACATGCAAAGTTAGTCGAGTTAACATCGAGAAAAAGGGGTTTGGATTTTTCAATGGATGTTAAAAAAAGACATCGAACGGGTCAGTAGCACAGGTCTTGGTCGCAGTTACTTGCGCGTGTGCAAATGAATTGAAAATAATTGTGTTGAAGTAACATGCAGGAGGCATACAAAGCGGCGCTGCATAGAAGGACAAAATCTGCTCGTGAGCTCTACGAGCGAAGGAGGACAGAGGAATGTCGGCTTCTCAGGAAAAAAAGAGAGAACTTGAGAAATGTCAGATCGAGGATGTTGAGAGAGCCAAACAGAATGAAGTTCGGAGGTTTTATCAGAAGGTTAAACAGCTGGCTTATGGTCATCGAGCAAGAACCGATGCTTGCAGAGATAAACAAGGGAACATCATAGTAGAATCGCAGTCAATGCTGGAGATTTGGAAAGACCACTTCTGTAGACTGTATAACGGCGACGACGAACAAAACACCGCCGTCAGACAGGAGCCTTTCATCGGACACGATGATAGTCAACAATTCCGTGAACCCGACCTAGAAGAAGTAAAAACGGCAATATCACCGCTGAAATCCAACAAAGCCGCTGGAGCAGATGGTCTATCTGCCGAGCTGTTCAAAACAGCAAGCGACGAGCTAGATAGGAGCATGCACCAAATCATCTGTAAGATATGGTCAGAGGAATGCATGCCCAATGAATGGAACCTCAGCATTGTTTGCCCGATCCTGAAAAACGGAGATCCTCTAAACTGCGACAACTACAGAGGAATCTACTTAACATCGCCTAAAGGATCCTCTCTGATGCCGTAATATGTGAACGTCTGAAGCCTTCCGTCAACAATCTGATTGGTCCTTATCAATGTGGCTTCAGACCAGGAAAGTCAACCATCGACCAAATTTTCACGTTGCGGCAGATCCTGGAAAAGACCTATGAACTCCAAATCGATGCCCACCACCTTTTCATCGATTTTAAGGCCGCGTATGACAGCATCTACAGAGACGAACTGTATAAAGCTATGTCTAGTTTTGGACATCCCTGCCAAGCTCGTTCGCTTGTGCAAAATGACGATGGAGAACTCACGCTGCTCCATCAAGGTTGGCAACGAGCTCACGGAATCTTTCGACGTCAAAAAAGGATTCAGACAAAGGCGATGCACTGTCATGCGATTTCTTTAACATCGTTCTTGAGAAGATAGTGCAGAACTCCAACGTCAACACCAGAGGCACTATCTTCCAAGAATCTGTTCAATTTCTCGCGTACGCCGATGATATTGATATAATGGGAAGAACACAGCGTGATGTCAATGGCGCCTTTGTGAGAATTGAGACAGAAGCGGCAAAAATGGGTTTAGCGGTAAAATGACGGAAAAACGAAGTATTTGCTGTCTTCGAGGAAGGACACCCAACACCGACGGCTCGGACGAACGTCCAATAGACGCATATAACTTCGAGGTAGTAGAGGAGTTTGTCTACCTAGGCTCCGCTATAAACGGGCAATAACACCAGCGCCGAGATCAGACAGATAATCTGTTATCGCTGTTTCTTTGGGCTAAGAAAGCAATTGAGTGGAAAAGCCCTCTCTCGAGCAACTAAGGTAAAATTGTACAACACCCTCATCATCCCGTCCTGCTGTATGGTGCAGAAGCATGGACCTTGACAAAATCGGATGAAAGTGCCTTAGGCTGTTTCGAGAGGAAAGTTTTTTGGGCCATCTTTGGCCAGGTGTGCTTTGAAGAGGAATGGCAAAGAAACTAACAGCGAACTTTACGGGTGGTACAACAACATGGACCTAGCCAGAAGGATCAAGGTCCAGAGACTCAGATGACTCGGTCATTTAGAGCGGATGGACACCAATGCTCCGGCCCGGAAAGCCTTCCACCCTATTCCCGAGCGACGTAGGAGGAAGACCGCGACTCAGGTGGCACACTCAAGTGGAAGAGGACCTCAATCTTGGAGTGCAAAACTAGAGACAATTTACTAGGTACCGAGCTGGCTGGCGGAGACTGTTTGTTGAGACCCAAGTGCACAACGGACTGTAGCGTCACCTTTAGTAAGTTAGTAAGAACCAGAAGTCACACTAACTCCTATGGCATGGCGGTAAACTTTACGAGACTCTTTCTCGACGTGCAACGTCCTAATTTCAGGTTGTTTTCGAAGGAGTCGCGCAAAATAGGACCTTATGAATGGGCCACCATCACTTCACAAACTAATCTAATGTTAATGTGATCGAATTGGGACGCCCGGAAGACTAGCTCAAATTGGGACCCTTGGGTTTCATAATTGGAAGGCTTTGATCAATGATCGGGATTGGTGGAAGAATCATGTGAATGAGGCCTTGATCGGAACACAGTTATGGCGCAAATGAAATCCTACGTATCATCGTCCAACCCGTGAATCTTCAATCGAACTCGAGCTGACATCCTCGAAGTCGGTTCAAAGTTCCCTTTACCGAACTTATTTTGACACAAAACCAATACCAACCCTTTAGAGCAAGTTACAAAAAAAAAAAATAAGCGCAGGAATCTGACAATAATTGAATATTTTAAAGGGGAATGTCAACGTTGATTGGTTTCGAGTGGTTTAGATGATTCCTTATTTCTATTTTTCCCTTTTATTTGCTATCTTTTTTGTCTACTCCTTTCTTCTTGTAGTCTTTTGATGTGCTGGAGGAGTGGGTGTGTCAGTGTCAAGTCTTTTGATGAGATGAGTGAGAAAAGTTGAACAATTTCAGTCGATTCTTTTTTCTCCTTTTAAATGAAATTGGAGGCAGGAGAAGGCAGACAATAAGTGCAACTGGAAGGTTGCGAATAATAATGGCAATGACACAGGTTAATGGAGGGATTTTTTTTGAAAATAAAACAGGGTGACAGGTTATGTGCGGTTTGCTTTTAACAAACGACATATGGTGGATCTTGTTGTTGTTGTGTTCGGTTCTTTTTGGCATTTTGACAGAGATGAAAGTTGGCGTTCTGTCAATGAAAATGTACTGTGGTAAGGTTAAGGTAATCACTGTGTGTTTGGTTTAGAATGCAATGGAATGGGATAGGAAAATTGACACTTTTGGTAAGAAAGATCGATTGCTCTGAGGACGTTTTCGTTGATGATGTTTTCAGTACCACAAAAAGTGGATGGGTATTTTTAAAAGGGTGTATTTCTTTTTCTACATCTTTCTTAGCAAGTAAGATGCTAAGTTGAAAAGGGTACAAACGTTCATAAGTAATCTTCAGCCCTTCAATAGATTCACCTTTTTGTATTTTTGATGTTGAAAAGCCATCTCTTTCCTATTGCTTTACAGTTCTGGGACTGTATCGACTTCACACTTCACTCTGTTTTGTTTCGGCGATGGGTTTTGGGATTAGCTTGAAAAAAGAAAAGAATCCTAAAGCATCGAAGTTATGAACAAATTTAAGGCGGTTAGTTCTGAAACTCATGATCTGCATCGGCCAACAGTTTTCTTGCAAATGTTCATAATTTTTGGGCGAATGCGCTAATGATTCCTTTATTCTTTAATGAATAATGTTCATCTTTGCTGAATTGGGCAAAATATTGAATTCGGAGTTGTTTAAACTCTTAAGTTTTTTGAGCAGCTGATAATCCGAACCATGTTCAATTTTGCTCTGCCCAAACAGAGCTTCGTGTGGTGACATTCCAATCGCCGAATGAACTGTCGTACGTAGTGCGCTCACTATTGTGAGCAAATTTTTGTTCCAGTTGGATTGGTCGGATCCTATATATGAATGAATTGCCGCAAGGATCGAACGGTTGATCCCTCTCGCTGGCGTTTGCCTGAGGTGAATATGCAGCTGTTTTTATGTGCTTCGTACCATAGCTTGAGAGGAACTTTGAAAATTCCTTACCGATGAACTGTTTGTCAGACATAAGAGATTCGGGTATGCCAAAAATCGCAAAAACTTCGTCTTCCAAAAATCGTATAGCGGTCTCTCCTGTAGCTCTACGTAGTGCTTTAACTAACACAAATTTAGTTAAGTTGGTCAAGGCACACTATTATATGTGTATTACCTTTTTTTGACCATGGATATGGTCCCAAAACGTCCACATATACGTGCTGGAAAGGTCTATCGACTATGAAGGCTTGCCCCATAGGTGGTCTAAGAACTGTGTTTGGGGCTTTCGAGGTTTTGCAGACGTTGCATTCTCCGACGAACGCTTTCATCTGAGCCGCCATATTAGGCCAGTAAAAACGGTCGCGTAGACGATACAACGTCTTAGCAATCCCGCCATGTGAAGCCCCAGGAGGATCATGAGCCAGGCAAACCAAACGAGATGTTAGCATTGATGGGATCCACAGTTTCCAGATACAATCATCTTCTCTAGGATTCTCTGTGCAGGGTTTGACCTTCTTGTAGACAAAATTATCTGACACACGAAGATCAGGTAGCTGATTTTGATTTTCCTCAATTATTTTAATTAACCCCACATACTCGTCGGATTTGAAAGCCGGATCTGTGAGATCAATGTGTAGAACATCGGAAGGACTCATAGTATCATTTTTTGTAGATGTTATCTCTTCGACACTGTAGATGCGCGAGAGCGCATCCGGTACTACATTTTGAGTGCCCTTCCTGTGTTCTATTTCAAAAGAGAATCGTTGAAGTCTGAGACTCCAACGTTCTAACCTCCCGCTTAAGTCCTTTTGACCCATGAGCCAACGCAGGCTCGCATGGTCAGTCACTATTGTGAACTCTTAACCCTCTATGTATGAGCGAAACTTTTCAACGCCTAGGACCGCTGCTAAGCACTCTAGCTCGGTAATGCTATAATTTCGTTGGGTTTGTGTGAGCTTATGTGAATAGCAGTATATGGGGCCTTACTACTTTGTTCTCGTCTTCCTGATAGTGTACGCTAGCCCCCATCCTGGCGTCGACGACGCATCGCAAAAGAATTTTTAAAGGGTTTACTGGAATCGGGTTGATCAGAATTGGTGACGAGCTCACACGCTGGTTTCAGAAAACCTGAATGATGCTTTTATTATCGCCTCTGGTGTAAAATTGAACGTTTTGCTTTTCTTGAGGACGAATAATTGTTGACGATTCGTCGATACCATCCTGACAGACCCAAACATCGCCTAACCTGTCTGGCAGTTTTCGACACGGCGAAGTCCCCCTCCTATGATAAACCCTAAAAATTTGAGCTCTTTAAAGCAAAATTTAGATTTGACTAATTAATTGTCAAACCAGCGTTTTTTAAAAGGGTTGCTAGCTTAGCAAGGATCTCCATATGTTCTTCAAATGTCGACGAGACCACCAACAAATCATCCAAATATACGTAAATATGTTGTCTCAACTCATGGGGCACCACTTTGTCCATAAGTCTGCAAAGCCGCTGTGCAGTATTGCAAAGGCCAAAAGGCATAACCGTGAATTGATATAAGGGTCTGCCGGGCACCGTAAACGCGGTCTTTTCCCTTGAGGCTCTCTCCAACGGTATCTGCCAGAATGCGTCCTTCAAATCCACAGTGGATATGAAGTGCGTATCCGTCTGCCGACTAAGCAGGCCGTCAACATGATGAAGAGGATAGGCATCTTTCTTTGTGGCTGACTCGTTTGTGCCGCTGGGAAGACTGAGACTTGGTTTTGGTTTAACGCGAAACCAATCCATAGTCATGTTTTTCCCCACTTTTACTCTTCCCCAATTTCTCATACTTTTTATTCGCGAATCAGTCATCCAGCAATCCGCTAATTAATCCCAAAATCACTGATCTGAAACACCATTCAATCAACTTCCAAACCAAAAACTAAAAAAAAAAAGTTAAAACTTTTGTTTCCAACCAACAAACTTCAAAGTCCCTTGGAAATCCAGAAAAAAAAAATGAGAAAGAAATAACTTAATTCACCTCTAGTCGAACAGAACAATCAAATAAAAAGTCCGCATCCGTTTACGAAAACGAATGCCAACTAACTTTTTCCTACTAATTTTTTTGTATTTCTCTCGCGCCCTCCGCCTCCACCACCGCACCGTCTGGCCAAAAGTCCTTAATCAATTCATTGTAGTTTTCTTTTTTTCTAACTTTTTTTGTTTTGACAATTGATTACCGAAATTGTTTGAGCAAAAAGTTTCATAAATTTCATTTCTTCACTCCAATCGATTGCGAGGAATTTTTCATTCCTTTTTTTTCTTGTTTGAAGTTTATAATTCACTCATTTCCGTCTCGTTCTCGTTTCAAGGATCATCTGAAATAAGAAAATAAACACAAGACAAAAAAAAAAACCAAAAGCAATGGTACGACTTGAAATTGCATTCCTCTTTCTCGTTTCTTAGTTCGTCCTTGTGAATTTATATGCTGATTGCTTTTTAACAAAATGAAAACAAAAAACAAAGTCCTACAACACACTCGTGATGAAATTTCAACGAATATTGTGGCAGCACAAGTCTCCGAAGGGACGACCTTCATCCTTGCACTTAACCCTGAAGTTTTTTATAAGACAAGTATCAACTCTTATAAAGTGCACTAGTTAAACAATTTCCAACTCGAAAAAATGATATGACGGAGAGGAGAAGGAGCGGTGGAAGGATATACATCCCTCACAACCACCACTACTAATTAAAAAGGGGTTGAATAATCTCTTTCATGTCCTCCCCCTTTGATGCTGACGAGCCAAGACCAACTTGATATGGAACGACTCGGAAAAACAGTATTAAAAAGGTCCTCCAAATACAATTATAGTGCAGTGAATTTACAGTTAAATTACAGATGTGGCTTGCTGGCAAATAAGGATGAAATGCGAGAATTTTGGGGGCGAAAAAAAAAAACAGCCAGACGTTAAGTTGAGTTTATTTATTTGATTGTGTATATTACATTTTGTCCTTTTTTTTTCTCTGACTTCGAAATCTCTGATTTTGATCCTTGCAGGACTATACAAAAACCCGCACCCAACCACAGTCCAAACATCCGATGTAATCATAATCATTAAATATACATTCATTGGAAGAGAATAAGATACAAACGCGCCATCAGCATCATCGTGGTTGTGGATTTTCGTTCTTTGCTCGGTTTGTAGGTCTGAAAGGGTAACTAGCGGAATCTTGTTATCCTTTCAACTGTAATGAAATTTTCGAGAAATGGAAAAAGTTTTGTGAATGGAAGATTTCTTTTTTTTTTTTTGTTGTTTCGGTTGGCAAATGATGAAATATTTTCGTTTTTGTAGTTCGGTCTCGGTGGGGAAATTCAAAACAAAACTACTTTATGTGAGTAGGGTTGCCATGTGCTTTTGCTTCGATATTTTCGTTTTACTCAATTTAACAAATTTCTATCCTTTTTCTTTTTAAAAAATCATCTTTCTTCAATTGTAAGCTTTCACTCTTTTTTTGCCAGCTGTCAAACTTCGGCCCTCTGGCGGCCTGCAGACTTCGCTTTTGGAACTTCGGTTTTGATTCTTCTTCTGGCTTTTGACATCGGTCTTTGTTCTTTTGTGTTCGGCCTTGCGTCGCAGGTCTACGGTTTTTAGTTTTCCGTCTTTCGAGATTCAGCCGTTGATATTTAACATGGACCTTGGGCGTTGGGCTTTTGTTCTCCGGTCTTCAGTTTTTAGTATTCCATCTTCGTTCTTCGTTCTTCTGGTTTCCGACATTGGTCTTTAATCGTTCGGTCTGCGATGCTTTTTTTTCCGTCTTCAGGCTTTGCTCTTTGGACTGGGTCTTGAGGCTTCGGCTAACGGTTCTTTGTTCTTTAGTCTTAAACTTTTAATCTTCTTTGGTCTTCGTTCTTGTGCCTTCGGTCTATATCTACAGTGTTCGATATTCCCCATTCTATGTTCCTTTGCTTTTGGTCTCCAGTCTTCAGTCTTCAGTATTCCATCTTCGTTCTTCTTTCTTCTGGTTTTCGACATTGGTCTTTAGTCTTTCGGCCTGCGATGTTTTGTTTTCCCCATTGTATGGTCCTTTGCTCTTTGGTCTCCAGTCTTCACGGTTTCATCTTCGTTTCTTCCGTTCTTCTGGTTTTCGACTTTGGTCTTTAATCGTTCGGTCTGCGATGTTTTCTTTTCCGTCTTCGGTCTTTGCTCTTTTGCTTCGGCTAACGGTTCTTCGTTCTTTAGTCTTAACTTTTAATCTTCTTTGGTCTTCGTTCTTGTGCCTTCGGTCTACATCTACAGTGTTCGATATTCCCCATTCTATGTTCCTTTGCTTTTGGTCTCCAGTCTTCAGTATTCCATCTTCGTTCTTCTTCTGGTTTTCGACATTGGTCTTTAGTCTTTCGGTCTGCGATGTTTTGTTTTCCGTCTTCGGTCTTTGCTCTTTTGCTTCGGCTGACGGTTCTATGTTCTTTAATCTTAATTTTTTAATTTTCTTTGGTCTTCCTCTTCGGTCTACATCTACTGTGTTCGATATTCCCCATTCTATATTCCTTCGAAAATTCTTCAGTTTTCCTTCTTCCTCTTTGAAAGCGGAAACTTGGCAACCTCTTTATAGAACCGCACTATCATCATGCCACTTCCGCTCTATATCGCATTCAGAAAAAATCAACATGAACCAGAGACACAGAGTGAAAATGTCTATTTTATATCGTCTGAATGTTGCAATTTTCGTTTTTTAATCCTTCGAATGAATGAAGTTGGTTTTCTTCCTTTTTTTTCGAGCGGTTTATTCAAATAGACGGGTTATTTAATTTTAACGTTTTCGATGGTGAAAAGTGGCGGAACATAGTGCTTATGAATAAATACCTCAGGGCTTGTTTTGGTTAAGAATTTCCTAAAAAAAAGGTTTATTTTCGTTTGCAATTAAAAGAAATGTTATTTCAAGTCGGTTGAAGAGATTCAAAAGGTTGGGCAAGTGGAGTCTGAAATGCAATAATTCAACGAGCGCCTTAAGACATTATGGGGTGGGATTTCAAGTTGAAATTCATTTCGTTGAGGGTAATTGGTATACCAGTCAGAACGTCCAGATATATTCAACGGTCAGCTAACCGAAATTACGGTCCCACTACTTCAAGATGACAATCTCTCATTTAAACAGCCACTAGGTAAGGTTAGGTTAAAGTGGCTGCGGATACAGAATCCGCACACTTAGGCCAAAAGAAAAGGCCCATTGTGATACCACATGAATCTAGAGAATTACTTCTTACTAGTCGAACCATTTTGAGCTTTTTATAAAGCGAAGAAGATATTTGATATCCTTATTAGCTAGTTCACTGGGATTATCATAAAAGTATTCTCCCAGATGAAGTTTGCGTCTTAGTGAAAGAGCAGGGCATGTGCAGAGAAGGTGAGAGATTGTTTCCTCTTCTTCCTCGTCCATACAGCTCCTGCAGAAGTCATTTGAGGCTACACCAAGTCGTATTGCGTGCCTTCCTATAAGACAGTGTCCCGTAAGGACACCTATTAGGGAGCTTATATGAAATCTGCTTGGAGATAACAAGTCCTTAGAGCGCTAAAGGTCAAATGGCAGCACACGTAGGTAAATTGTACCACCTAGACCTTGTTATCGTTAAGGTGTTTCTTTTAGCAAAAGTTTGCATGTAGCTATCGGTATACCTATCTTTTCCCTTTCAGGTGAGATAGGTATGACGGTTCCATTTTTAGCGAGTTCATCGGCTCTACAATTTCCCGTGATGTCTCTGTGGCCCGGCACCCAGCAGAGGTGAATATTAAATTGCTGCGCCATCTCCATAAGAGATGATCGACAATCGAGGGCCGTTTGAGAGTTGGTTGAGACACCGTCGAGAGATTTAATAGCAGCCTGACTGTCAGAGAAGATGCGGATATCAGAAGTTGATATCACGTTTTCTCTTAGCCAGGAGAGAACCTCTTTGATCGCTAAAATTTCCGCTTGGAAGACGCTACAATGATTAGGGAGGCGGAATGAGAGGCTTAGATTAAGCTTTTCTGAGTACACACCACTACCAACTCCATCATTTGTCTTGGATCCATCTGTATAAAAATGAATGCTTTTGTCATCCAGAGTTTTTTGTCTTCCCATTCATCTCTGGATGGAATGGATACCTGGAAGTTTTTCCCAAATTGGGGTTTTGGAATGGTGTAGTCTATGTACTTTGGTATAGAACCGAAGAAGTTCAAAATGATGGAATGTCCCACATTATTGTTGGTCCATTGAGATGAGGCGTTGAGTCTTATAGCTGTACTCGCTGCCACTTGTTTGCTGAAGATGTCGAGGGGTGTCAGATGGAGAGAGTGTCTAACGCTGCTGAGGGTGTGGTTCTCAATGCCCGCTTATGCAGAGACATGCAGTGCGTTGGACTCTGCTGAGTTTGTCGTAGTAAGTGACTTTCTCCAGTGCAGTCCACCATACTGCAACCCCGTACATGAGTATTGGTCGGATGACCGATGTATGTATATAGCCAATAGGTTATACGAGGTTGAAAACCCCATTTGCTTCCTATGGCTTTCTTGCAAGAGAAAAGAGCTACTGTAGCTTTCTTAACTCTTTCTGGTTTCCAACTCAATTTTTTGTCTAATATCAGACCAAGATATTTGGCTTCATTGGTAAAAATTAGTGGTACACCTTTTATTGAAGGACGAGGTCTGTTTTTGAGGATTAATATTAAGTCCACAGTGATCAGCCCATCTAGTGAGCATATTAAGTGCGTTTTGGAGGAGGTCTCTCAGGGTATTAGGATGTTTTCCTGTGACGGCGATAGCAACATCATCGGCATACGCAATCACTCTGTAGCCTTCCTTCTCGAGGGATATTAGCAGTTCGTTAACTTCTATGTTCCACAGGAGAGGGGACAGAACACCACCTTGCGGAGTGCCTCTGCTGACAGACCTTTTCATACAAAAATCCCCCATCTTAGAGTTAATGATCCTGCTTTTTAGCATTAGATTAATCAACTCACAAAGTGAGTATTGACGTTAGGGTCGTCATAGCAGAAGTGATAGCAAATGTTTTCAAACGCCCGCAATATCCAGGAAGGCAACCTTTTGCTCTAGGGAGTATTCGATAGTTCTTACCAGAGGCTGTTTCTATCGCTTTCCCTCTGCAGTAAGCATGCTGAGACATCGATAGTCTCTTATCAATGCTATTACGTACATGGATATCGATCAATCGTTCCAGAGTTTTGAGAATGAATGATGATAGGCTAATAGGTCTTAGATCTTTAGGGTTGACATGCGAGCATTTGCCCGCCTTGGGGATAAATACTACCTTTACTTCTCTCCATCGCTGAGGTATATAGACCGAATCTATGCAACTTTTAAAGATCATCTCAATGTTGGGCAAAGTTTTATCGCTGGTATGTTGTAGCTCAGCGGGTATGATTCGATCTTGACCTGGAGATTTATAAGGTTCGAAATTATTCAGAGCTCATGTCAATTTTTCTGTTGTAACAATATGAGGAAAAGTTAAGTTAATACCAGACCCAGGACGGTATTAACGGATTTGGAGCTATCTGGGAAGTGGGTGTCTAACAGCAGGTTTAGCGTGCCACTAAATAATTCCAAAAAGCTTATGGAAAACAAAGCCTTAGGTGCCACTGGTTTAGAACTGTCAATTAACCAAAAAATCCCCGAATAAGTCATGTGGCAAATTTTTTTAAGTATAAAGATGTTTATTTTAAAGGGTTTTTCAATAGGGACGCTACAAAAGTAAAAATAAATAAAACAAAAACGGTTTTGGATATCAATGAAATTCCTGTGGAAGTACATTTGATTGCCATGGCCACCACGGGCATGCTTGCAGAAGTCCAGACGCTGAACCCAATTTTCGACGGTTTTCAAGCATAAATCGGCCAATTTCAAGTTCGATATTCGTACGAAGTTCATCAATCGTCGCTGGCTTGTTGGCATTAACCATAGATTTGACGTAGCCCCACAGGAAATAGTCTAACGGCGTTAAATCGCATGAACGAGGCGGCCAATTCACAGGTCCATTTTTGGCCCGCTGTGTGACATGTGGCACCGTCCTGTTGAAACCACATATCGTCCAATTCATTCCAAAAATAATCGGTTAGCATTGAGCGGTAGCGATTCCCATTCACAGTAACGTGCCGGTCTTGATCATCACGGAAGAAGTACGGCCCAATGACACCACCAGCATGTAAACCGCACCAAACAGTGATTTTTTCGGGATGTAATGGTGCCTCGTGAAGCACATGTGGATTGCTGCCTGACCAATAACGCATATTTTGCTTATTGACGAAGCCATCCAGCCAGAAATGAGCCTCATCGCTGAAGATGATTTTTCGATGAAAATCCGGATCATTTTCAAGTTGTTGCTCAGCCCAATTCACGAACATACGACGCTTCTGGTGATCAAGCGGCTTCAGTTCTTGCGTCAATTTGATCTTGTAAGGATGTAGGCCAAGATCTTTTTGCGAAATTCGCCACAACGATGTCACAGAGATGCCCAACGCTTGAGAACGACGTGTGAGAGACTGATTTGGGTCTTCCGCAATTGATGCGCTAGCGGCAGCAATATTCTCGACACTACGGGCACTTCTTTGTCTCACTGGCACGGGAACATTTTGTACTGAGCCTGTGGATTCAAATTTTTCCACTAGACGCTCAAGTGTTGATCTGGCAGGACGATTATGACGACCATAAATTGTACGTAGCGCTCTTAAAGTGTTGACCACTGACTCTGAATTTCGGTAGTAAATTTTAATAATTTCGACTCGTTGTTGGATCGTATACCTTTCCATGATGAAATGGCAAACCTTACTGAAGAGAAATGTCAAGAGAGCGGGAAAAAATATGGCGTCGTTTGCTGTCCCTATCGGTCTACTTTTGTAGCGTCCCTATTGAAAAACCCTTTACTACCCAATCTTTTCACTGGAAAGCTGGAATACCTTTTTTGCAGACATAATTTCAACAAAAGTTACTGAACTTAGTCAATTTCTGTTAGCCATGGTGTGTGAAAACTACTACATTGCCCTCAACATAAACAAACTCCTTTTTTCATAATCGCAGTATAACTTTGACCCACATTCATGCAAGATAACACTTCAAACCATATCCGTCTCTAAAAAAAAGAATCAGAAGTGCGATAAAGAAAAATACTAATCTAAGGACCCATCCTTAATTTTTTTTTTCTTCCCAACCCGCATCATCATTTATCTTGCTCACCTAAAACTGTCCAAGTCCGCCCATCCTTGATGGTGTTAATTTTCTCCAAAATAAACCACCAGACACCATTAAGGAAACATCAGGTAAGAAGGTATTCTGAGCACACAAACACATATACACACACACCACAGCTATATGAAACCGAACCACCATGAAAGTATGTCCTGTCTAATGCAATAAAAATAACTATTACTCTTTTCAGAAAAAAAAAACTTTCTCCTCGGTCGACTCAACGTCAGCGACGGTCGTCGTCGTTAAGTAGTTAATTACGAAAGCATTCATTTTTACCACACTTCCACCCCCATTTCCACCTCGTCGTTAAAAGTGTTTTATACGATTTCGGTGTAATCCACCTTTTTGGCTGGATATTTCTCATATAAAAGATCCTAACGAACAACTCTAAACCACACATAACAAAATGTAATTAAACAAAAGCAAAATTCTTAAGGTGTACTTTGGTTAGATTTCCGGAGACTCTCCACTCTCTCTCTCTTTCTATCGTTCAAAATTACATTACAACCGTTGTATTTGTTCTGAAAACTGAAACTAATTTAGCTAACCAAAACAGACCACATAATAGAGGAGGAGAGGGCGGTAGGAGAAGGCAAGGGAAGGAAAATAAAATGAAGAATCGCCCATGTTTTATTTAATCCCGCCACACGTTTGCCACCTTCTCTAAACTATCTCAAAAAGGACGGGGGGATAACAGCTTTTGCCACTTAAAGTTTATCTTAAATTTTTATAGTTGAGGGGTTTTATGAAAACCAGCAAACGTCGTCGTCGTCGTCGTCCTTGTCAGCTTCAAGTTTCACCACAACGATGAAGACGAGACACATCCTAGTTTTCCCGCTTGATGAAAAAAAACCGCTCTGTATAAAGTTTGAATCTTTAATTTTTTTTGTAAGTTGCCTCACAGGAGGACGAGAATTATATTTGGTGATGTGGGTTCTTTTTACTGCCAACGACCGACTTCCGTCGACATAAAGTTCTTTTTTTAAGGTCTTTCTTCTCGAGCACGTTCGAGTGTTTTAGTGAATAAACCACGAAGTTTGCCTTTTTTTGAGAATAGAGCGAAGTAGAAGTTTGTTTCATTGAGGGAAAAAAGTTTGGCGTCCTTTGTGTCGTGTGTGTTTGCCGTGTGAAATGTGAGAAATACAGCAAGTGTTGTACACTTCATGCATGGCAAGTTGTGTGTCCTGCGATCATAAGGTTAGCCTGGTTTTTGGTGAAGTGACTGAGTGAGTGAGGTTGTAACTGGAGTGGAGACTAGGAGACGGTATTGGCTTCATAAACAAAAGAAGATAGACATATTGAACGACCAAAAAAAGAATGATGTGCCGCATGGTTCCATCACGTCTCCAATACTGTTTTGAGTCTTTGAATTGATAAGAGACAATTTTACGAGGAGTCGGAACCTATCTGTGAAAAATTGATTTTTAACGAGATCATATAGACCGTTGCTTTAGATCAGGAAGTTTCGATCTTTTTTGATTGAAAGCCAACGATCTTTAGAACGGAATACGAATTCATTTGTTTGCTTACAGAAAGAAGCTCTTCCTGTAAGCAGAATTGGTTGCCCCAGGAAAATCGTGTCAGATGTAAAACACTGTTCAGCAAAATGCGAGCTGACAGCTACTGAGTTGCTTCAAAGCAGCAGGCGCAAGCTAATAGGAGCATGCACCAATCATCTGTAGATATGGTCAGAAGAATGGAACCTCAACATTGTTTGCCCGATCCTGAAAAAGAGAGATCCTCTTAATTGCGTCAATTACAGAGGAATAAGTCTACTAAACACCGCCTACAAGATCCTCTCTGCCGTAATATGTGAACGTCTGAAGCATTTCGTCAACAATCTGATTGTCCTTATCAATGTGGCTTCAGGCCAGGAAAGTCAACCATCGACCAAATTTTCACGTTGCGGCAGATCCTGGAAAAGACCTATGAACTCCAAATCGATACCCACCACCTTTTCATCGATTTTAAGGCCGCGTATGACAGCATCTACAGAGACGAACTGTACAAAGCTATGTCTAGTTTTGGCGTCCCTGCCAAGCTCGTTCGCTTGTGCAAAATGACGATGGAGAACTCACGCTGCTCCATCAAGGTTGGCAACGAGCTCACGATTCAGACAAGGCGATGCACTGTCATGCGATTTCTTTAACATCGTTCTTGAGAAGATAGTGCAGAACTCCACCGTCAACACCAGAGGCACTATCTTCCAAAAATCTGTTCAACTTCTCGCGTACGCCGATGATATTGATATAATGGGAAGAACACAGCGTGATGTCAATGCCCTTTGTGAGAATTGAGACAGAAGCGCAAAAATGGTTTAGCGGTAAATGAGGAAAACGAAGTATATGCTGTCTTCGAGAAGGACACCCAACACCGACGCTCGGCAGAACGTCACAATAGACGCATATAACTTCGAGGTAGTAGAGGAGTTTGTCTACCTAGGCTCCGCTATAAACACGGGCAATAACACCAGCGCCGAGATCAGACGAAGAATAACTCTTGCTAATCGCTGTTTCTTTGGGCTTAGAAAGCAATTGAGTGGAAAAGCCCTCTCTCGAGCAACTAAGGTAAAACTGTACAACACACTCATCATCCCAGTCCTGCTGTATGGTGCAGAAGCATGGACCCTGACAAAATCGGATGAAAGTGCCTTAGGCTGTTTCGAGAGGAAAGTTCTTCGGGTCATCTTTGCCCCGTGTGCATTGAAGGGAATGGCGAAGAAGATACAACAGCGAACTTTACGGGTTGTACAACGACATGGACCTAGCCAGAAGGGTCAAGGTCCAGAGACTCAATGGCTCGGTCATTTAGAGCGGATGGACACCAATTCTCCGGCCCGGAAAGCCTTCGACACTATTCCGAGGACGTAGAGGAAGAAGACCGCGACTCAGTGCGCACTCAAGTGAAGAGGACCTCAATCAACTGGAGTGCAAAACTGAGACGACAGCTAAGGACCGAGCTAGCTGGCGGAGACTGTTGATTGAGGCCCAAGTCCACAACGGACTGTAGCGCCACCTTAAGTAAGTAAGTAAGAAGATAACCTTGCAGGTCCTATCAACGAGCCTTTTCACATGCTGTACTGTACTGTCTACCCCTCTATCCACCCATAAAAAGTCCTTCACAATCCCATTCATGTTCCATTCTTCGACGACTTTGAGTCAGTCGTATAATATTTTGTATGGTAAGGGGTCTCCTTTTGAAAATGCTTACTTCAGAGACTTCAAACACTTCTGTAGATCTTGAAAATTTGTTGATGAAGTAATAAATAGAGTGGCGCGACAGCTCTTGAAGAGCCAAGGCCTAAGTGGCTTACTCTCATCAACAATTCTCTGGATGCGTATGAAGAATTGAGGGGACCCACAAATTAACGCCGATTCCGAACGGCAAAGTTGCAGAAGCACCTTTTTCATGACAAATGATACTCTGGAAGTTTTTCTAGTTCTTCGCAAGAGGCAGTGGCCTAGAAAGATGAATAAAAACTATGGGACGAACCCACGACGTTCTGCTTAGCAGCCAACGCACCGGAACCACTAAGCACGACACTACATTGTAAAGGGTTTTAAAATAAAGGTGTATTTTGATATTCAAAGAAAAAATGCATTTTTGAGATTAATGATCGATGTTTATTCATTATAAAGAGGAAGGTATGTGCCGTTAATAAATGGAACACAACATCAGCCAAAATGGCCGCCACGACCACGCTTACAGAACCATATCCTTTTCATGAAATTTCCATAACCAAATCGCAAAGTGATTAGCCTCACGAATTCCATCTTTGAGGTCTTGAATCGACGCTGGGCTGTTGGCGTAGACCATATCTTTCAGAAGTCGCAAGGTGTTAATCACAAGATCTCGGTGGCCAATTGTGATCGCCTCTTCGAGAGATAACACGGTCCGGAAACTTTTCCCGTAAAAGATCGATGGTTTCATTGCTTGTGTGGCACGTAGCGCCGTCTTGTTGAAAGTAAACGTTATCCAGATCAATACCTTCCAATTCCGGCCATAAAAAGTCATTAATCATCTCTCGATAGCGCAATCCATTGACCATAACTGTTGCTCCAGCCTCATTTTCGAAAAAGTAAGGTCCGGAGCATAAACCACACCAAACAGTCACCCGTTGAGGATGGAGAGGCTTTTCAACAATAACTCTTGGGTTTTCCGAGCCCCAGATGCGACAGTTTTGCTTGTTGACGTAGCCTCCGAGGTGGAAATGGGCCTCATCAGTCAAGATGATGTTTCGATGAAATTCCGGATCATTTTCATGCATTTCAAGGACCCATTCAGCATAGACACGACGTTGTTGATGATCAGCCGACTTGAGTTCTTGTGTTAACTGAAGCCTTAAGACCCAAGTCTTTATGCAAAATACGGTGTAATGACGTTTGTGGAATGCCTAATTCCAAAGAACGACGAGGAATGGACAAACCTGGTTTTTCTTCAACACTTTGGGCTACAACAGCAATATTCTCAGTTGTTCTTGAGCGACGTGCACGGGTTTTATTCTTCACATCACTAACTTGTCCCAACAAGCTCGAATTTGTCCACCAATTTCTGTATTGCGGTCCGACAAGGTGCTTCACGACGACCCAAAAATGTTTTAGTTTTACGAACCGTCTTTGCCAAATGTTCACCATTTTTATATTGAATTTTAATAATTTCAATGCGTTGTTGAAGCGTGTATCGTTCCATTTTTAATGGCGTAGTTTCTACTTGTCAAATGTCAAAAAATGACAGCTTTCAAACGTGACAGCTACCGAAATAGCGGGCTATCAAAATAACACCCTCTTATTGGAAAACCCTTACGAATCTATCAACATCTTTTTCGTTCACAATCTGGATCAAGACTTCTAGAGCCAATGGGTGCTATTTGATGCCGATTCTTGTATAAATAGATTAAGGGGTGTGATATTCTTCTACTATTTCCACTTTTCGGGGCACATCTCTGCTCTTTTTTCTCCTCGGAAGCTGAAGTCACTGAAGATCGTTCTAATTATGTTTTTCGTAATTAAAAAAGTCGCCAGTTTCCTCAGAGCTTTGATTCTTTCAGTAACTCAAAACTTGCAACTTCCTTTAACTCCAACAATCAGAAATCTACAACGCCTCGTCATCTCTTCTAGTTTTTGTTCCCTTTTTCGCTGTAAAATTGAAGCCACTCTCGAGCTCATAGTTGACAAAAGGTTGAGCTAAAGTTTTGCTTTCTATTTGGGGTGAACATTTTACTTTCGACTATACGAAAGGAGTTGCTCTTTTTTCATAAGGCTTCTCGCAGGATTCAACTCGACACGAATGACGCCATGAAATTGGTTTATAAAGCAGCTCAAAAGACAGAAAAACACAGGAGAGTGTTGTAAACGAGTAAAAGATGATGAAATGAAATTCTTTGCGGCAGAGAAAAAGAGTTTCTCAATAACAAGCTAGAAAGACCGAAAAGGTTGATGTTTTTTGCTTTGTTTTTTGATTGACTTTCCTCCGTCACTTTATCTAGTTTTGGCGAAACACGATGATTATAGTTGATGGAAAGTTTTTAATGAAAAATGTTTTTTTTTTTTCATTCCAAAAGGACAAACTGAAGGAAGGAATTTCTCTGGTTTCTGTTCAATTCTATGGGAATGTGACATGTGTGATAAGACAGTTGAGCTTTTGCTGGTTTTTTTTTTGCTAAATTGAATTTATTTAGCAGTTTTTTGGCTGCCCTCTTTTTTACTGTCTGGAGTTTGTTAAGTAAATGAAGATAAAGGAAATTGTGTGGATTGAACAAAAGGATTCAAATGTTCGTTTTTATTTGTTGGAACTTCTCTGATTCGATGGTGGCTAGAGTTGTTGATGGCTGGCGAGTTAGACAGGAATATAAATTCTGAGAGAATTTAATTAAATGGAAAGGAGCGTCAAGCAACGTTATCGTAATGGGAGTTCTTTCCCATGATGGCTCGTGTTACACGCAGACAAATAACATTGATGGGAAACTACTCGTATAATATTTGTATTTGTATTGCTTTTGCAGTGATTTGTTCTTTTACCTATCCCGATTGTTCACCGACGCTATTGATTTTCGCAGTTCAAGGCTTCAAAACACCTAACCGGGCTACTTCGACTTATTTGAAGCCCAGGCCGTAGAAGGAGCGGTTTTCCC
>CAKKXW010000005.1:12864459-12886311 GCA_920937365.1 Sphaerophoria rueppellii
AAACAAAAATACAGTTCTCCGGTAAACAAGAGCAACCTCTTGTTTACCGGAGAACAGTATTTTTGTTTGACATCCTTACCTATCGTAAAATAAAATTGAAACTGAACAATTTTGTATTCCCAATCGCAAAAAATCTGAATTCCTCTTAACGAAATCCCAAATATTATGAAACAATTTTCTGAAGCCAAATCGGTGTTCAACAGTCTTTTTTTTTAAGAGAAGATGTGTTGTCTAAGGTAGTGTGTATATTCGGTCTTTAACCGGATGATTGGTTGTGTCTTTCAGTTTGACATCCTGTAAATGCGGAGCGCATACCATTGCCAGTATAATCCTAAACTGGTTTAACGCATTAAAAGAATCAATGTGGTGAATCAGAGTCGCATAACTATGCGCAAAGACTCTGAGAACTTAGAGGAAACTACTATATGCCCACCGGTTTGTCTTCCCTTAAGGATTTTGGTTTAGTTTAGTTCTTCTTTTTATTTTTCAATTATTGTAATTAAGGGCAAGTAGTTTTTTCATGAAAAAATATGAGCATCTCCTCACCATTTACGCTATTAAAATGTTATGAAGAAAATTTTCTGAAGCATCTTAAATGCATATGTGTGCGACCTAGTTTTTGGTTTTAGTATTTGGCTTCGACATCATCTTCATCTGACACACATCGACCACTCAATGATAAATTGAAAGGTTCAAAGGACACATTTATCAGATGGATGGAGGAGATACAACGACGCGAGAGTGAGTGGCTGTTGGTGAATTGTGCTGGCTAACTGACTGGCTGGGGGGATATCTTTCGCCTTTGGCAACGTTTGCATTTTGGCTTCAGCAGCTTCATTACCTGATGTTACCCGGTCAGTCCCGTGCTGCTGACTATATAGTGACCAATGTCCGTGCATATAGAAGGATATCAGAACAGAACGATGAACTGTACGCGCGCGCCCAATGGGTTGTGCACCGCACAATAAATTGATTGATTTAGCTGCGGGGATTTATTTATTAATTTCTCTTCTTCTTCTTGACTCGGTAGTTGATGCAGTTTTATATATAAATAGACATATACTATGTTTTTTTGTTTTGCGCTGATATATGTCCTGAGTGTCTTTTATGTGTGTAGGTATATAGATTTTCCATGATTAAGCATGCATTGAATTATTCTGGCCAATGATGAAGAGAAGCAAACCAGTTTAATGATGGCTTAGACATTCCTTGATGACTTGAGATGTTTTGGAAAATACTATACATATGACTATGCCATCCTGAGTGGTATTCTTTCCATCTAGTCTTTTGTCTATTTATAGTTAAAGGTATTATAATCGATTTCAGAAGAGTAATGAAGTTTGTTGAGATATGTGGACACCGCATTCGTGCGTGCTTGCACTGGCCTCTCTCGTCGACGACCGCTACGTAACGAATAAATCCATCAACAAGGGATAAGAGAACATTTTCAAATCCTATGCATTCCTAATGTGCAATGAAACTCTTCAGAACGCATAATTGAATGCTTCAATTTGTCTTACTGTTTCTAAATGAAAGACTTTTACTGATTTTTTCATATTATTCAAGTTTAAAAAACTTTTAAGCAGTACGATCAGCAACAGAGGCATCTGAATCGCAGCTGCATAGCGATAGATTTGATCGTCTCCGTAATCGTCCTTTCTCACAAAAAGGACCATTCTATCGTCGACTTATCCCTCGAATGAAGCAAAGAGTAAAGAATCGAATTACAGTTTTTTCTTCTTTTATCATTACCTAGATTATATCAGTCACACACAAAACTATAAAACAAGATATGAGAGGTCCTCACAGATGGCTTTTCGCTACCTATATCAACTATTAGTTCTTTTCTTGTTCCCATAAAAGACGAGCCTTTAATAAGAGCCCTGATGCGCTGAACTGGCTGTGTGCATAAGTGGCAAGTAGCCATGTAAGGGTTAAAATTGCATAGCAAACATATTTGCTCCTTGCAAATATTTTACCACTCTTTGCTATTAGGCATTCCACACAGGCCTTATATTTACTGCATGTTGTTTCAACATCTCAGGACCCATTTTTTTTTTGTCCATTCAGTTGCATAATAAATAACCACCACCCAACACGACTAACGACCATACTACCATAACACCATCACCAAATAGGAGAAATGACTACCACACCATACTGATCGCAACTTGAAGTTCTTTCCACCACACATATGTAGCTATGTGTATTCTCTTTCCGAAACAATAAAACCATCATGTTAATCAGGTGCACCTCATGTTTGTTAAATATTCCTCGTTCTGCTGCACTTGCCACCTCCGCTAGTCCCCAAGGGACTGGACAAATGATGATACAACTGATAGAATACTTAAACTATCAAGAATAAGATACATTATAGCATTATGTATACATTATGAAAAAAGCAAAAAAAAAAACACTTCAGCATCCACACCGCAGAGTGCAAATAAGAAACAAGTGATGTGCTCCATGCGTGGAACTTGGACTGCAATTGCAGCTACTGCAACATCCACTTTGGGAAGCGTTCTTCCTGGAACTCTTATGCATTGACATTGCCACATAACAAATGTTTTAACTGAATTCCACAGGATAGATACAACATATCACGAAGCGCGTGAAGATTCTACGTCCAGCCCTTAGTAACCCTCACACCTCTCACAGATCCATAAAACCCGTCAGACACACACATCTTGATGGGGACGAAAGGAAATATATGGGTGGCGCAGGCTCATTCACTGGCGGCGGTAGCGATGGCAATGGCGACACCACTTCGTGTATCACCAACTTCCTCTACTCGCACCATGTGAATCTGCACCGTTCTGGGAGGAATATGACGGCCAGAAGACATATTTTGATCCTTCTGTCTACTCATGATGAATGATGAAACATGACATGCACGCCAGTTGCACTTACCGCTCACACCACTGTGCTGTTACCGAAGCGTGTACTTGTGGCTAAAGCGCAACAGCATCGAATTGTTTCTCAGCCGGACGATGACGACGATGACGACTACAACGACGACCGACGGACGCGCTGAACCAAATGGACATTGAAAAGGCTATTGCTGCCGCTGCAATACCAACTCTTGTAAATATTTGTCTTCGCATTTAGATAGCATTGGAGAAATCCAGGAAGAGCGGCATTTGTTATTTTTAAGACCACGACTATCTATGCGAGCTTGTTGCAAAGCAGATGATGAAGACGAGACCTGATGCAGTGTACAATCTTGCGGGACGCTTTTGTTTAATTTATTAATACGGCAACGTTTGGCTCAAGTTCAAGAGATACCTTGCCTTACGTGATCTTGTAAAATATACTTGACTTCGTTGGAATTGCTCTAATTGTGTTAATTGGAGCATCACATCTTTGGAACGTGGTGCGGGCACTCATAAATTAATGAAAGGACTTGCTAGCCATGGCTGAATGGCAAATTTGCCATTCTAAGAAAAATATCATTGTAAAACTTACATAAATCTAAAAATTGATTTTTTTCCAATTTAAAGAAAATCTGATTCATATCTGAATTGATCTTTTTTATTGTTTCTTGAGTGCTACCTGGAACGGACAAAGATTCCAAGAGTATAATTTTTCGTGGAAATTTTGTCTCAAATTAGCATTTTCCAACGAATGTGTTCTTCATACGTACTGGCGCCTTGCTCTTCGGAGCTCTTTAATAATAATTTATAAAAATAAAATAAATAGAGTGGCGCGACAGCTCTTGAAGAGCCAAAGCCTAAGTGGCTTACTCCCATCAACAATTCTCTAGGTGCGTGTGAACAATTGAGGGGACCTACAATTTAACGCCGATTCCGAACGGCAAAGTTGAGAAATCCTTTTTCATGACAAATGATACCCTTGGAAGTTTTGTCAGTTCTTCGCAAGAGGCAGTGTCCGTGAAAGATGAAATAAAAACTTTGGGCCCGAGTAGGATTCGAACCCACGACGTTCTGCTTAGCAGTCAACGCACCTAACCACTTGCTACGGACATCAAATTACATACTCCCGTAGAATTGAAGCAGTACAGCGTCGCTTTACCCGTTTTGCCCTACGCGGTCTCCCCTGGTCCGATCAATATTTTCTACCTGCCTACGAAGAACGGCTTATGATTCTCAGCCTTCATAAACTAACTCAACGACGCGCTATTGCAGACATAATTTTTATCTACCAATTGGTAACCGGTAGAATTGATTGTCCAGCACTGCTGGAAATGATTCAATTCAACACCAACCCACGTAACCTACGATCAGTTTCACTCTTCAATCTTCCTCTTCACCGCACCAACTATGGTCACTATGAACCCATCTCTAGAATGCTACGTTTATGTAACAGTGTCCACATTGTTTTTGATTTCAACATAAGTGTTTCTTCCCTTCGTAGATCTCTTACCCTTAACAACTTTTCCCTTCAATAAATTTTGTTTTCCTCAATCCCTTTAGTTTTTAAGTTAGTATAAGTTTAGAATGTTTAAGTTTTAATTTTAAAGACTTAGTTTTAGTTTTGCTTGTATTAAGCTTCATAATAATAATAATAATAATAATAATAATAATAATAATAATAATAATAATAATAATAACAAACTCTCAAATAGTCCATGACTGTCGATCATCTCTGAATGAGATGACGGAACAGTTTAACATTCACCTCATTTGGGTGCCGGGCCACAGAGAAATGCTCTAGAATCAACAAATTCTAGATGGTCCCAGGGTACCACCTGCCAAGCAACCAAACAAACCAAGCATAGACCTGAAACGGTCAAAAGGCTTGATCTCCCTTAGCAGACAAAATATAAGCTCTACAATTTGAGTCATAACAGGACACTGCCTCATAGATAGACATGCTTTGATGCTTGGGGTCTACGCAAACGACTTCTGTAGAACCTACATGGACGAGGAGGAAGAGGAAACAGTCCAACACCTTCTTTGTGCATGTCCGGCACTCTCCAATAGAAGGAATAACTATCTCGGTAATCCCTTCTTCGATAATACTAGTGAACTGGCAACGATCGACACAAAATGTCTCTCTAACTTCTTTGTAAAAGTACAAAATGGTTTGTTTAAGTTCATTATATTCCCATGAGTAACTTCTTTAGTGGTATCACAATGGAACCTTGAGGTCTAAGTGAGTCAGTAACATCAAGACAGCCAATCCAACCTGTCCTAACCTAGTTCACTGTAGAGTGATGATGATCCTCAATGGTATGTTTTTGCCTTATTCCTTCGATCAAGAGTCAGTGGATGGTATATTTAAAACAAAACAATAACATAAAAATTTCAAAATTCAGTAATTTGACAATCATTACTTTCATACTTACTTAAGGTGGAGCTACAGTCCGTTGTGGACTTGGGCCTCAATCAACAATCTCCGCCCGCCAGATTGGTCCCTAGCTAGCTGTCTCCAATTTTGCACTCCAAGTTGATTGAGGTCCTCTTCGACTTAAGTGCACCACCTGAGTCGCGGTCTTCCTCTCCTCCTACGTCGTATTTTGGACAAAAAACTCAACTGGGGTCCAAATATCCAAGAAAGATATAAGAAAGCCACGATCGCACTCTACTCATGCAACAAGATTCTGGTAGAAATTGTGGACCAAACCCAAAAATAGTTATGTGGATGTACACTGCAATTGTCAGACCGATTCTAACGTATGGCAGCTTGGTTTGGTGGAAAGCGCTGGAGAAATCCACGAATTTAAAAACACTTACCAAAGTACAAAGAATGGCTTGCATCTGAACTAGTGGTGTGATGAGGACTACTCAACTGCGGGTTTAGAAACGATCCTCAATCTCCCCCCAATCGACCTATTCGTCCAAGAATCAGCAGCAAACAGCGCCCTCAGGCTCAGCGAAACTAACATCTGGAAAACTAGCCAGAGCGGCCACGCAGCTATTCTTAACGAAATACGTGGATACCAATATCTGCACAGATTATATGACCCCCTACTTAGATTTCAACAAATCTTTTAGTACTAGGTTCCCCAATAGACTTGATTGGGAAAATAGTGTGCCCTACACTAACGACTCAACCATTACCATCTACACCGATGGCTCTAAAATGGATACTGGAGTAGGTGCAGGCTTCTACTCCGAAAGCCTCGACCTTGCCAAATCATTCAGGCTCCCCGACCATAGCAGCGTCTTCCAAGCTGAGATCTTGGCAGTGAAAAACGCTGCTAAACATATATCCATGATGGCGATACCACACGCGGACATCACTTTTTTCATAGATAGCCAAGCATCAATAAAAGCTCTCTCTGCCACCCAAATCAAGTCGAAGCTTGTTTCTTGCTGTCGCGAAGAGCTAAATGTTTTTGGCACACAGCATAACGTAAGTCTCTGCTGTGTTTCTGGCCATAGTGATGTACCAGGCAACCAAAAGGCAGATGAACTTGCAAGAGAAGGCTCTATAGGGATTCTATAGGAATCCCGTTATGTGAACTGAAACAGAACGTCAGTAAGATCATCATTCAAAAATCCAACAACAGATGGAATATCCAAGGTACGATAAGAAAAGATCCTATTGGATTTTAACTCTTAACAAACCCTCCCTAACATCCCTTATCGGCATTATTACAGGACACAACCTACTCGGCTACCATAAGAAGAAGATGGGGCTCAGTACGGATGACCTTTGTAGAGGCTGTGGTGATGAGAATGAGCATGAAGACACTGCTCATTTTCTCTGCCACTGTCCTTCACTCTGTCTCACCAGGAAGAAAACTCTAGGTAACTTCTTCTTCAATGAACTAGAGGAACTATCAGAACTGCCAGGCAAAAGCTTACTAAACTTTGCTAAGACCTCTAAATGGTTAAACAAACCACATGATTCATAGGTTATTTACTTTCAGCACTTCATGGTACCACAATGGATCTACATTGATCTAAGTGTGATGGTGGCAACATCAACTATCAGCCCGCTAAACCTAACGTAACCTAACCTCCTCCTACGTCCCTTGGGAATAGTGTCGAGGGCTTTCCGGCCGGAGCATTGGTGTCCATCCGCTCTAAATGCCCGAGCCATCTGAGCCTCTGGACCTTGACTCTTCTGGCTAGGTCCATGTCGTTGTACAACCCGTAAAGTTCGCTGTTATATCTTCTTCGCCATTCCCCTTCAATGCACACGCGGCCAAAGATGACCCGAAGAACTTTCCTCTCGAAACAGCCTAAGGCACTTTCATCCGATTTTGTCAAGGCCCATGCTTCCGCACCATACAGCAGGACTGGGATGATGAGTGTGTTGAACAATTTTAGCGTAGGAGCTCGAGACAGTTCTTTTCACTCAATTACTTTCTTAGCCGAAAGAAACAGCAATTAGCAAGAGTTTTTCTTCGTCTGATCTCGTGCCCGTGTTAATAGCGGAGCCTAGGTAGACAAACTCCTCTACTACCTCGAAGTCTATTGTGACGTTCTGCCCGACAGCATATACTTGGTTTTTTTTTTTAAGAAATGGCACGACAGTGCATCGCTTTGTCTTAATCCTTTTATGACGTCGAAAGATTCCGTAAACTTGTTGCCAACCTTGATGGAGCAGCGTGAGTTCTCCATCGCCTTTGCACAAGCGAAAGAGCTTGGCAGGGATGCCAAAACTAGACATAGTACAGTTCGTCTCTGTAGATGCTGTCATACGCGGCCTTAAAATCGACGAAAAGGTGGTGGGTATCGATTTGGAGTTCATAGGTCTTTTCCAGGATCTGCCGCAACGTGAAAATTTGGTCGATGGTTGACTTTCCTGGCGTGAAGCCACATTGATAAGGACCAATCAGATTGTTGACGAAAGGCTTCAGACGTTCACATATTACGGCAGAGAGGATCTTGTAGACGATGTTAAGTAGACTGATTCCTCTGTAGGTGACGCAGTTTAGAGGATCTTCCCTTTTTTGACAATCATTCCAAGTCTAAAATTCATATCCAACTTGTAAATACACTTTTGGACTTATTTATCAAAACCTTGAACATACAGTCGTTAGAATGTCAGCCAGCATTAAAAAAAACATCGTGATTTGTGTCATTTTAAGTAATTACCGTTTATCTCTTTAACGTGCTGATATTCCATCGAACCATAGACTGCATACTTTTTTGTTGATTCTTCTACGAAGACACAAAAAAAGCTTTGCACATTGCACGGAATTTCTATTTTAAATATTTGTTCTAGATCCAAAAGCTGATTTCCATAATATTGCCGATGTACACTGATTGTTCAACCTTTACAAGCGCCAAGGCACGCTACCAAGTAGGCGACAATAATATTTACAGCCGTAAGCCGACACACTTGTCGTTGTCGGCCACAAAGTGAGCTGTGAAACAAGTTCTCCGCTGGTTGTGTGCAGTTTTTTTTTTTTTTTTTTAATAAACGGTTTGAGTCTAATAACGCCATAGAATCGTGAGCCATGAGGCATATAGGGGCACAAGTGATTGATGTAGTTTTGTGTGTATTTGTTCTGCTTTTTATTGCTTTAACACAAATTGTGTGAATTGCTAACATGACAAAAGTCATGGAATTTTAAGTTTGAAAATTGAGGCCTAGTCGGAGGCCAATGATGATGTAGATCATCACGATGACGGTGACTATGAATAAATTGTTGTTAGCGTGATTTTCGCTTATTTTTTGCTTTACGCCTGGTGGCTGGTGGGTGTGTAAAAAAAAAAAAATATATATGCATAGTGAAGGGTAATAAAAAATTGAATAAACAAACAAAGGCAGCAGCGGCGGCGTCTTGTAAATACGATTTTAATAATTTAATTTCGCAGTTAGTTCGTGAGAAGGAATTTTTATTAACTCGTGTGAATCTATTTGAAGAATCTCACATAAACATTGTGATATTCAGTATGGGAGAAAACTCGGACTAGAATAACATGCGTACTTACTTACTTACTTATACGGCTCACAATCCATGAAGGATCTCAGCCTGAGATGCTGCAGCCTTCCATCGTGATCGGTCCCTCGCATGCACTCTCCAGTCGTCGAAACCAAGCGCTCTGGCATCCGCAGTCACTTGGTTCTTATACCGTAGGTTCGGTCTTCCTTGCCGTTTCGTACCTGGGGACTGGGATGAGAAGACTTTCTTGACTAGAGCGTTGTCGTCCATTCGCTCGATGTGGTCAAGCCAATGTACTCGTCTTTTCTTGGCCTTCTGAACTACATCCACATCTTGGTACAGCTCGTACAGTTCTCTGTTGAACCTTCATCTCCATTCGCCATCGTCGTATACGGGACCGAAAATCCGTCGAAGAATTCTTCTCTCAGTGTTCTGGAAGTGCCCAGTATCAATTCTCCTTTTTTACTTATCGTCCAGCACTCGGCGCCGTAGAGTAGGACTGCTAAAATCAAAGTTTTATGTAGCAGACACTTTGTCTTTCGAGTGAGGAGTTTTGAACCCAGTTGTTTTGCCAAACCGAAGCAGCAGCGGTTCGCTAGGGTAATTCTTCTTCGGATCTCCACTAAGTTGTCGTTTGTGGGATTGATGTTTGTTCCAAGGTAGGTGAACTCCTTAACTACCTCGAAATTACTGTTGCCAGCACTGGCGTTTTGTCCTAGGCGGTCAGATGTTGCTTTGTTCGTTGAAAGCATGTATGTACTTTGTTTTGTTTTCATTCACTTCAAGACCAACAAGTTTCCTGTTTTGCACTCGCTGTTAAGGCCACAAGCACAGCTCTCTTGGATCGACCGATTGATGTCAATGTCATCCGCATAGCCTAGGAGCTGGGTGGACTTGTTGAAGAAAGCGTTTTCCGTGCCTTTCGCACTATCTGCTCAAGGACTATGTTGAAGAAGACACATGACAACGCATCTACTTGTCTAAACCCTGCGCACGTTTGGAATAACTCGTATGAGTTGTTACCCATTGGCCATTTGCACAGTGCACTGCGTATTTTTCGGCGTCATGCGGCACAGTTGGACAGATTTTTTTTTGGGTTCCCGAATTCAGACATCGCTTTCATAAGCTCTTGGCGGTGGTTGCTTTCATAAGCTAAACAGCTTTGAAGTCGATGAAAAGATGGTGGGTTTCGACTTGAAATTAGATGGTCTTTTCCAGGATCTGCCTCAGTTTGAATATTTGATCTATCGTTCTGCCTGGCCTAAGGCCACACTGGTACGTGCCGATTATTGTGTTGCAGAACGGTTTAAGACGCTCACACAGTACGTTGGATAGGATTTTGTATGCAACATTAAGCAGGGATATGCCGCGGTTGTTTTTGCATGACATAGGATCGCCTTTTTTGTAGATGAGGCATACGGAGCTTATCGACCAGTCAGTGGGCATGCATTCTTCCTCCCACACTTTATTGTTGCGGTTCATTAAAACACCTCCGCCATATTTAAAAAGTTTCGCAGGTATGCCATCCGAACCGGCGGACTTGTTATTTTTTAGCTTTTGGATGGCTCTTTCTATCTCTTCTGCGCTGGGGGCTGGGACTGGGTCTTCATTGACTTGTCTTGCTTCTCTTTCGTCATTAGCTCGCTCGACATTTTGCGCTAGATCTATGAGATGAGAAATTGACATCTGTGGTATTTGGGTTGACGGCGGAAAATCGCTCACTCAGGCGCTCACTGTAGTCTCTGGCATTATCCGGAGTGCCAAGGCAACCGATGTTGAACGTCTTTCTTGGAGGCGCACGTGTTTTTTTGTCGTTTGATAGTCGGGCTCTAAACTTAGCCACTACCAGAAAGCGGTCTGAGTCGACATTTGCTTCTCGGAAAGTGTGTACGTTCAAGATGTTGGATGCCCTTGCGGCGATTAGCACATGGTCAATTTGGTTGGTGGGTCGGCCATCCGGAGATCGCCAGGTTGCTGTGTAGATCTTTCGTCTTGGAAACCCAGTGCTACTTATCACCGTATTACGAGCTGCAGCAAAGTCGATTAGTCGGAAGCCGTTATCTGTTGTGACTTCGTGGAGACTGTGCTTCAACTAATCCGATAAAGATGTCTTCTTTCCGATTTTTGCGTTGAAATCTCCGAGTACGATTTTGACGTCGTACTCTCCACAGGCTCCGCAGGCTTTATGCAGGAGAATCCTCCTTGCTAGGCTCCTCAGCATCATCGGTAGAAGCGTGTGCACATATTATACTGCTGTTTTGTAGTGTGGCCTTGATGAGGATTACAGCCAGGCGATCACTTATTGGCTTGAAATCCATGACTTTCGATCTAAGCCGATTTCCCATGACGAATCCGCACCAAAATATGTGCATTTTTTGATGACAGCTGTAATAAATATCGCAATTTTTTCTCTTCACTGATCCTATTCATCGTATTTCCTGGATCGCAGTAATGTCTGCCTTATACTGCGAGAGTACAGATTCAAGTTTCTGAGATTTACCTGGAGTGTAGAGTGTTCTTACATTCCAAGTAAAAAAACTCAATGCATAGTCCGTTGTCGTTCCGGGTATGGTTACTAAAAGAGGGTGGTCATTTTCCGAGGCGGGTGTCTATCTCATAACTATCAATTTTCTTACTGTGGAGGGGTTGTTAGCCCCTCGCACTAACTCCCAAATTTGTAGGGCCGTTGATTAGGTGCTTCTGTTTCTCCGTTTCGCACACTCGCTTACAAGTTTCGCAGGTTATATCTACAGATAAAACCAGTACCCGGTAGTTACCACGAGGAGATAAAGTAAGCACTTGGTGTGTAGGAAAAGTTACAGTATACGCGCCAGGATCCTACAACAGGATTTTGTATGTCTTAAAACTGAATCCTACCCGCATCAGTCATATTGTACCTCCTGCACATAAATTACATCCCAATAACACTTCCTTTAATTCATAAGTATCAGTTAGGCCTTCCTATTCAAAAATTTCTCAAAACTCCTTGAACTCATTTAAAACCCGACCGCAAAATAAAGTGGCTCATCGACTTATTTATTATTATTCGACAAAATTGAACAATTTCATTTTAAATCGTTTCAGGCGTGCTTTGAGTTATTAAACCATTCAACCGTGTCACCCTTTTTCTTCTTTCTCTTTTTTCCATTTAAATAAATCCAAACAACACTCATCTGCATCTCTCATAAATTTATTGCAGAAATATAAAAAAACAACCTCGTCGTTGTCGCACTCATAAATTTTCGATCAGGGGGTTGTTTGTTGGGCAACATGAGCTAACAACATTATTTCCATCCCGCATGATGCATCATATGCACATTTTTCTCTGGGCTTTGGTTTTTTGTAGCGTTAAATGTTGAGGACGACATACACCAGCTGATCGCACATGAAGAACAACCAGCATCAGTTTAGAGAGCGGCATAACTAATTTTGAAACTCGTAAATTCATTTAAAAAGTTTTGTCAACTTCCCTCAAACTGACAAACAGCAAACAGAAGAAAAAGTCTCCACAAGTCTCCGAAAGTTTTTTTTTTGTTTCGGCTGCTGCTGATGATGAAGCAAGAAAAATCCATGACAATGCAGAAATATTTTGAAATTAATATTAAAATACAACACCATCAGAGAAGGGCTTTAAAATCGTTGAATATGTTCGAATAAGGGTGGCGGAGACATAAAAACGTCTACTCCACTAAAGTAGAACAACAACCCCAATTCGAGATACCTTCCTCATCTGTCATCTGACAAGCAACAATGAGAGAAAGGGCTCTAATCTGACAGCACAACTTGTTTATTCTCTCTCTCTCGGTCCCGGTCCCGGTCCCGGCCAAACCCAAACCCAAACCCCAAAAATAAACAATTCAAATCCGCAACCATATGAAACGGATTTTTGTTCATTTCTTTTTTTGTTCACGTGCCTCGTGAGTATTTGCAAAACGATTCCAGAGATTACAACTTGGATGAGAGCGTGTTGGCAAAAAAATGGATTCCTTCCGCCTTTTTGAGTTTAATTTCTCAAAAAAAAAAGACGATAAAAATCACTGGTGGAGGAAGTTGTTAGATTCTTGTTATATTTTCTTTCATTGTCGCTTTTGTTCTTTCATTTCCAAAAAAAATGAAATGAGGAAGAAGGAACAGAGATAGAGAAAAATGCCTGTAGGATTGTGTTGGCCAACCTCATCGTTACAATCCCCCTTTAGCCACTTCTAGCTACTATCATAGGAGAAACCCTGTAACTAGACATTTTTCGAATTTTATTGATTTTCGGTTCTCTGCGTTTATTTTGGTTTATTACCTTTTTTTTTTGTCCTGCGTGTCTACTACGGAAGGAAGTTGACGCCGCAACGGAGAAAAATATATGAGGGTTGAACAGTTGCTAAAAAATGTCGGTGGATCAATTGAAAGCTTAATGGGTGTTGTATCCTCAGTGGGAGAAAAAAAAAATCAGGTTCAGATTTAATTTCTTCCTCTGGGGTTTTGTCTCACACTCTGAATCACTTGGTTTGGGCACAGGAGGAAATATTTTACAATTTCTAATGACTAAGAAATATGAATCTTAAAAAATGTATCTTCATAAAATAAAATGTCATGAACATTGAGATTTTTTAAACAATTTCGAATATTTTATGAATTATTATGATTGTGATGTACTTTTTGGGTCTATGGCTGAGGTTTAGCTCGCCGGTATGTCCAGGGTGTTACTAAAGAAAGAACGAAACTTTAGGTAAAGGTCTTTTCTTCATTTTACTTCAGAATATTAGTTTAGCATTAAGTAAGTCATAAATATATATATAACGTTAAAATGTGGCTGCAAGCAATGTGTTCTCACTGTTTCCTGGCTTGGTATCCCTCTGATGTATTGATTCGGGTTGCTATTTTCTTGGGAAATAGTGTCCGATACTGTAATAGTTTCAGTTGATGTTTCCCGGATATCAACGGGCGAACCTGGCTGTCACGAACGAATCCGGCTATCATAGGCGAACCGGCTGTTACGGACGAGTCCGGCTTTTAACAGGCGAACCTAGCTATCAATGGGCGAACCCGGCTGTTACGAACGAATCCGACTATCACAGGCGAACCTGGCTATCAACGGGCGAGCCCGGCTGTCAAGGACGAATCCAGCTTTCAACATGCGAACCTGGCTATTAACGGGCGAGCCCGGCTGTCACGGACGAATCTGGCTATCAACATGCGAACCTGGCTATCAACGGGCGAGCCCGGCTGTCACGGACGAATCTGGCTATCAACATGCGAACCTGGTTATCAACGGGCGAACCCGGCTGTCACGGACGAATCCGGCTATCAACAGACGAACCTGGCTATCAACGAGCGAACCCGGCTGTCACGGACGAATCCGGCTATCAACAGGCGAACCTGGCTATCAACGGACGGGCTCGGCTATCACGGACGAATCCGGCTATCAGCAGGCGAACCTTGTTATCAACGGGCGAACCCGAAAAAATGGTTAGTTTTTAATAAGACCCCTTACCACTGGTGGAGGAAGTCTTATTTGCTAGTATTTGCTCGCGGACACGACTTGCCTCGATGAACATCGGCACCCGACAGACTTTAGGTCGAACGTAGCAGGTCTATTTATAGTCCAATTTGTAGTATACTACTTTTTGGTACAAGGTAACATAGCAAAGGTAGTATGTAGTTTGGTCGTGCATTAAGTACTTTAGTATTGAAATAATGCATCGCTAGTACACTGCTTATAGGTGCAAGGTCGTACATTAAGTTCTTTAGTAGGGAAGAGGTAAGGGGTTTTCCAATAAGAGGTGTTATTTTGATGTTCAAAGAAAAATGGCATTTTTTGAGATAAATGTTCGGATGTTTATTTCACTATAAAGAAGAAGGTATGCCCTAAATAATGGAACTAAACAGGACCATATCCTTTTCATGAAATATTCCATAACCAAATCACAAAGTGGCTGCCCTACGTCCTCGATAGCCTCACGATTCCATCTTTGAGGTCTTGAATCGATGCTGGGCTGTTGGCGTAGACATTATCTTTCACGTGGCCCCAAAGGAAGAAGTCGCAAGGTGTTAAATCACAAGATCTCGGAGGCCAATTGTGATCACCTCTTCGAGAGATAACACGGTCCGGAAACTTTTCACGTAAAAGATCGATGGTTTCATTGCTTGTGTTGCACGTAGCGCCATATTGTTGAAAGTAAACTTTGCCCAGATTAATACCATCCAATTCCGGTCATACAAAATCATTAATCATCTCTCGATAGCGCAATCCATTGACCATAACTGTTGCTCCAGCCTCATTTTCGAAGAAACAAGGTCCCCGCCGGACCATAAACCGCACCAAACAGTCACGCGTTGAGGATGGAGAGGGTTTTCCGAGCCCCAGATGCGACAGTTTTGCTTGTTGACGTAGCCTCCGAGGTGGAAATGGGCCTCATCAGTCAAGATGATTTTTCGATGAAATTTCGGCTTATTTTCATGCATTTCAAGGACCCAATCAGCAAAGAACGACGAGGAATGGACAAACCTGGGTTTGCTTCAACACTTTGGGCTACAACAGCAATATTTTCAGTTGTTCTTGAGCGACGTGCACGCGTTTTATTCTTCACATCACTAACTTGTCCCAACAGCTCGAATTTGTCCACCAATTTCTGTATTGCGGTCTGACAAGGTGCTTCACGACGACCCAAAAATGTTTTAGTTTTACGAAACGTCACTGCCAAATTTTTACCATTTTTATAAAGAATTATAATAATTTCAATGCGTTGTTGAAGCGTGTATCGTTCCATTTTCCATTAATGGCGTAGTTTCAACTTGTCAAATGTCAATAAATGACAGCTTCAAAAGTGACAGCTGCCGAAATAGCGTGCTATTCAAAATAACACCTCTAACTAGAAAATCCTTTAGTATGTAATGGAATGATACATTATGTACATGTTTTATTCATTTTTCCTGTTAATAATAGAATTCTATAAACTTTTTTCCTAAATATATTTTTCTCTTAATGCAACAGAATCGTTTTTTCACTGGCAAAGAAGTTAATTTAAACACAATGTTCAATCAATCGACATTGAGTGTAATTAGGTTCTTCTAATATGGTTCTTTGATTGTTAAAGCAAAATCCTTTTTTTTTTTTTTTGAGGATTCTCTTAATGCGTTTTTGGGGTTTTTGTGTGTTTTATCGCATGGAGTCGAAGGTTAATGAGATTTCTATGTATGATTAGCTTAAGTGATTTGGCTGCCTCCTTTTTTTTTCTTAATTAGACTTTAATTGCAAATGGGGATCTCGAAATATTCTTTCTTTTTGTTGGTGGTGAAGACAGTGGCGGTGAAAGAAATCATTTGTCTGAGCAGTGAAAGTGGAATCAAGAGAAATCGCAATGGTTTTTTTTTGCTAAGTGCGTCTGCGACAAAATGTAAGGGTTCTTGAGTGGGAGAAATGATAAAAATTTTAGTGATTCGATTCGTTGAGCAGAGACAAAAGAAAAAAGGAATTAAGGAAAATAGTGCTGATTTATCTTGACAGGTTCGACAAATTGTTCCAAAGGAAGTGGAACTTACTTGCTAAGGGAATGAAGTGATTAATGGGTTGCAATTGAACCTAAGTGGGACTAGTTTGTTAAAATGCATTATACTGTTCTTCACTTTCAAAGTCAATCGTTGAGGAACTTATTGCCGGGACAGTACCTGGCCTGGGTTTGGGCCTCAATCGAGGCGTTATTTAACCTTTCTCGATCTTCTTCTTCTTTTTATGGTGGCGCTACAGTCCAGTTCGGACCAGGGCCTCATCCAACAAACGTCTCCAGCCAGCTCGGTACCTAGCTAGCTGTATCCAGTTTCGTACGCCAAGTTGGTTCAGGTCTTCTATCACCTGTGTGTTCTACCGGAGTCGCGGACTTCATCTTTTGCGACGTCCTTCAAGGTTGGATTCGAAGAATCTACGAGCCGGAGCAGTGTTTTCCATTCGCTCTACATGTCCCAACTATCTAAGTCATTGGACCTTATTTTTTCTGGCTAGGTCACTGTCGCTGAACAGCCCTTATAGTTTTTGGTTGAATCTTCGTCTCTATTCTCCATTTATGACGACAGGACGAAAAATAACCCGAAGAATTTTTCTCACTTTAGTTGCTCGGGAGAATACACCTTGAAGTTAAATCTGTCTATGTTGACGTTTGCTCCAAGACGTCGATGTTGGTTGTAATTTCTTGTTTACAGCATTAACTTGGTCTTGCCCCCGTTAACCGCTAGACCCGTCTTCCTGGCTTCCGTCTCAAGACTCACGAACGCTCCACTAACATTATGCAGTGTTCTTCCAATTATGTCATGAGCCCTGGAGGTTTGTTTTACCTTTTTTTTGTAAAACTTTCGAACCTCGTTCCTGTTGTGACATCTCTCTATCTCTCGATCGCGCGCTTCTCATGCCCCTTTTTTTCTGTGAAGTTTATGCTCCTCTCTCCTTTTCTGCTCGTAGAGCTCACGCAGCGCCGCTTTATATGCTCCTTGTTTAGCTGCATGTGCTCGCCGGCACTCATCTTCAAACCAGGGGTTTGTGGTGACCGTGTACACGCTAGCACTTCAGAGGCGGCATCTCTGATGGCTGCTTGGCAGTACTTCCACATTTAGTGCTGGCAGCAAGGGACTTCTGCGGAGATTTTCGGAGACACTAGAAAAAGATCGAGCAATCTGTTGCGATTGTAGCCGCTTGACGCCGAAATATCTCCTAGCATTTTCACGTGTTGGTCTTGATCGGGATATCCGCATTCGTACCTGGGCTACAACAAGATTGTGGTACGAGTTGATGGTGGCACCTCGGAATGTGCGGACAACTTGCATGCTTGAGAAGTGTCGTGCGTCGATCGCAATGCGATAATGTGATCGATTTGGTTGACGGTTGATTGATCAGGAGATTTCCATGTCCCCTTGCGGATATCGAGATGTGGAAATCACGTCTTTGCTACCATTACGTCTCGCCCCACAGCGAAGTCGATTAGATTAAATTCGTTATCGGAGGTGGTGTCGTGAAAGCTATTTCGTCCGATTATTCCGTCAAAGATTTCTTCTCTTTTTTGAGTTGAAACTCAAGACCTTCCTCCTGAGTCGAGTCCCAACTACAAATCCACACCCAAATAGACGCTGATTTTGTTCCCGGTAGCAGTCGCCATAGTAGACATCACAGTTGTTCATTTTACGTAGGCCCGTAGGCCCATCGCATTTCTTGGATGGCGGTTATATCTGCTTTGTAGCAGTCAAGGGCTTCCGCTAGTTGTTCGGCTGCACGTGGTCTCTTAAGGGACCTAACGTTCCAAGCGCAAAACCGAAATTCGTCGTCCTTAAATCGTTTGTGTGGGTCGTCATAATTAATTCCGTCCGTATCCGAGGCTTGTTGGTGTTTCGGAACCATGTCTTCTTCATGTGGCCGGGCAGTCACCCCGACGCACGATCCCCAACCTGGATGGCCAGGTCTTTAGTTTAACTCTAAGACGAAGAGCCGGCCAAACCGCTCCTTTAAGCCTGGGCTGCGAATATGTCGTAGTAACCCTATTAGGTGTTCACTAAATAGTCCATTCTGACTGGAACTGTAGACGCCACCGTTGATTCCATCTTGTGAGTTCTTCCGATGTCGCCTGTTGAAAAGGAGACATGCCTTAGAGGGCGCATACCTCCTTCCCCTCTTTCTTTGTTGCGTCAACAACTTCCCACTGGGGTTAGAACCCAATCATCGGTTGAGGTACTGGGTACCCGATGTTTACCGCGGGGAGGTGGAGAGTAGGTGTTGATAGACAGAGGTTGCTGTGGACGCTTGTGTCCTCTTGAATGCACGTGTCTATACCCTTCGAACATCAATCTTTCCCGATTGTTGGCTATTTATTCCAGGCTATTTAATGAGCATTCTTCCCTAAGCTGTGAAACCGTCTGAAGTTTGATTTACTAGGCTGTTTTCTACCATAAATTTTACTGACTCCAAAAAAAAGGACCTAAAGCCGTATAAAGGCACTTTTGACAAGTGGACTGGATCAGTAGACCGAGAATTGCTCGTCAAAAATGTCTTTCCTGGCATAAATTGTATTGATACATCATAAGTGCTATTTGTGATTATTTCGTCCCTGGATTCTGGAATTGTCCTTTTTAGCAAACGGGACTAACCTACTTTCTGAAGGAGTTTCCTCACGAAGGCGACTAAGAGTGCAGAGTGCCTTAAGCTAACCAATCAAGACTCAGATCCTAAAGATAGCACAAGCAGGATTTAGGTCTAATGCATAAGCATGTTATGGACTTCAAAACATCCTGTTGACAAAAAAACTCATGGAAACAGCTTTTAAATACAAATGGCTTCTAACGACGTAATTGCCATTTAAGAGCTCAACTTCAAAAATGCCATTCATAATTTATTACTTCGCTCAACCCATTAGCCCAGTTTATGCTAACTACTCCGAAACATGAACTCTTTGATTATGTTTTTCCATTCCTTTGACACATAATCTCATTTCAATTATCTTCAATTTTTATTCAACCACCGAAAATTAATAACCACAAGCTCAGAGGAGAAAAAGCAAACAACTTTAAAAATGTATTTACTGAAAATTACTAACCTGCCATCATGTCATTTGGTTCATTGAAAATTCTACAAGCGACGAAAAAACACATTTAATTAGAGGCCTTCAAAACTCGGTCCTTAGGCTCTTTAAAAAATAATTTAAGGGGCAATTTTTTTTCTGGTGGTTCTCGCGAAAATCTCATAAATACCGGCAATGAAAAAATAACCTTGAGCCTTGTTTGTAAGTAGGGAGCTCTTGCTGCAAATTAAGTCAGAGCACGAAGTTCAGAAGCTATACCTATTCAACGGTGTTGTTGTTTTAGGTATTTATTTGTAGGCATAACCGACCCAATCGTGACCTTATTAGAATGAGAAATGGAAATGTAATTTTCTTCGGTCTTCAGGGTTTTTTTTTTCTGTGTGCTCTTTTATGGAGGAACAAAGAATTTCATTAAAATTTAACACTGGTGAAATTGTTGCGGTCATTGTAGACCTTGAGGGTGTAGTTAAGATGGATTCCTTTGTTTCATTCAATTAAATAAATACAAAGAGCCTTTGAAGAATTTTAAAGAAAACAGCAATCAATGGAACAACATAAGAAATATTTTCATGGAAATTTCAATTCAGCGTAAAAATTCCTTTTTGACATGAAACAAAGTCAAAAACATGTCAATGTCACCATCGCATCGGTGACATTTCTTATGATATTCAACTTTGAGTTGCTGTCGTTCGTCTGCTTCTAGCAATGATGGGACATCTTTTCTGGTTAATCATGTAAATTTATTTAAACATTTTCCTCCGCCATTAACGTCACAATATCACTCCATCAATCTTTGCGTATCGCCATCATAATTCTTGAAGAACACCATTTATAACTTAAAGCGACACCATGCGTTATTTTATATTCTTTGGCTTGATAAGATTGCAACTTTGTGGAGGGAATACCTAAACCTATGACATTAATTTTTCGCCACGTTGCGGAGCGAGTGTGTTGTTTTCAACATACGAAGGGACTGGGGTACATTTCAGACAAGAAGAAACAAGTGTTGTTAGTCAAACAAGTGATTTGGTTTTCATTGTGTTGTGTGTAAGTTGTGATGCGAATTTCCTGAGTCCAACATTTATAGTGCATTTTCTCGGTATCATGTTATGACATCGTCCTTAAGCTGGTTTGACTTTATGAGTTGATAACAGTGTTAAACGACTGATTTTGTAACGAGATTATGTCCGGATTAGATCTTCAATTGGGTTTTCACTTTTTAAAGACGAACATAAGAAACTGCAAACAAAGGACTAACGTTTTGATCTCCTGCATCAAAGCAGATTTCTGGCTATATCATCAGCAGAAGATCATGTAGTTTACGATCATTCAGTTCGAAACATATTCCTAAACATAACGGCTAATAAGAGGATGGGACCATCCTTTGAAATTACATGATGTTTTCCAAGTCCATATTTTACAATTCGGGCCAATAACAATCGGTTATCTTGGCGCGATAACACTGGTCAGTGGTCATTCACAAGAACGTGACGATATATAATTGTGGATGGAGTGATGATTCATGAAGCAAATGCGGACTTTCACCCGACCAATAAAGCATACCTATTTTGTCATTTGACAGTCAAAAATTAGATTTGTTGCTGAAGATGATTTTGCGATGATATCTCTTCATTATCTAAGCACAACTTCTAAGGAGTCCAATGAACGTTGCTTCAAATCTTGAGTCAGCATGATCTTGTAATGGTTTAAACCAAGATCCTTACGCAAAATACGAAATAATGTGGTCTTAGCGGTAATTCTTCACACGTACTCAGAGAATTGTTGATGAGAGTAAGCCCCTTAGGCATTCAAGAGCTGTCGCGACACTCTTTTTTTTAAATTTTTTTATTTCAGCGGTGTTCAATCGCAAAAGATTGCCAAATCTTTCTCTGATAGAGTGTCAAGTAACCTCCTAACGAGTCCTATGCCGCCAACATCAAGTATCGCAGACCGGGGGCAACATTGCCAGAATGCAGATAGAGATGCCGCCTCTAATGTGCTGGGTTTTACACAGCCACCAAAACGAAACCGCTGATTTGACGAAGAATGCTGGCAGGACAAAACAGTCAAGCAGGAGGCATACAAAGCGGCGCTGCATAGAAAGTAGTGAGCTATAGTGCTAGTGAGCTCTACGAGCGAAAGAGGAGAGAGGAACGCCGGGTTTGCAGGAGAAAAAATGTGCACGACTGGGTCGTACGAACTTGCTCCTGCATGCAGCTAAAACTAAATATTTATGATTACTTAAATTGCAAAAGTAAGTGTTAAAATAAGAGATATACTTTAAGCAATTCTGATTACACTCTTACTCGCAGCTTACACTTAACTCAAAAAAAAAAAAAAATATAAAAATAATTAGAATTTATTAAAAAAAATTAAAATTTGGAAATGTACCTCGTATATACATTTATAAAAAAAAAAAAAAACTCAATTCACATTCGACGCTCATTCTCACATTAGTCTTAACGAATTTCATATAGAGAATAAAATTGTGAATGAAAA
>CAKKXW010000005.1:12910973-12926266 GCA_920937365.1 Sphaerophoria rueppellii
GTGTGCATTGAAGGGGAATGGCGAAGAAGATACAACAGCGAACTTTACGGGTTGTACAACGACATGGACCTAGCCAGAAGGGTCAAGGTCCAGAGACTCAGATGGCTCGGTCATTTAGAGCGAATGGACACCAATGCTCCGGCCCGGAAAGCTTTCGACACTATTCCCGAGGGACGTAGGAGGAGAGGAAGACCGCGACTCAGGTGGCGCACTCAAGTGGAAGAGGACGTCAATCAACTCGGAGTGCAAAACTGGAGACGACTAGCTAAGGATCGAGCTAGCTGGCGGAGCCTGTTGATTGAGGCCCAAGTCCACAACGGACTGTAGCGCCACCTTAAGTAAGTAAGTAACTTGAGGAAAACATGAAACATCAATCTTATTCCTAGCGATGACGATGCATTTAGATTTTTTCGGGTTAAGCAGCAAGCAATTTTCTATTGACCATTCATCGATTCTTCTTAAATCTTCATTAGGCAACTCGTTCACAAACATTGAAAAGAACAAGGGGCCTAGTATTGACCCTTGTGGAACACCATTCGCTACAGGTAAGAAGATCGATTTTTGTTGATTATGTTCAACCGCCTGTTCACGTTCTGTTAAGTAAGAAAACAATAGATCGACTGCAGAGGGGGAAAAATTGAAATAATTTGAGAGCTGAAGGCAAAGAATGTTGTGATTTACCATATCGAAGGCCTTAGAGAAATCGAGAAGAATTAGAAAAGGAACGTTGTCCATATCAACTGCTTTTCTGATATCCTCAGAAACACTTAACAAGGCAGTCAGGCAGCTATTTTTCTTTCGAAAGCCGGATTGTCTTGAGGTCAATAAGTCAAACCGTGTTAGAAACTCGTTTATTTGCTTTTGAAGTATACTCTCAAAAACTTTCGACAAAAAAGGCAATATAGATATAGGTCTAAACTCATCTCCTTTGGAATTTTTTGATATAGGAATAACCTTTGCTTTTTTCCATAGAGAAGGAAATTCACGTGTTCTTAAAATGGAGTTAAAAATGTGTGTGATGAATGGTAGTAAGGTAGGAAGAATAATTTTTAAGAACTTAGGGTGCATCATATCGAGTCCTACAGCGTTAGATTTTATCGATAGAAGGGCTTCAACAACATCCTCTGGGGTAATGTGAGAGAAGTCGAAAAGGGGTGTATTTGGCCTAGCATTTGATAAATTATTCTCCGATGAATTAACCTGGTCTGGGAAATACGAGGTGCCTGTCGTGCTTGAGACGAAAGATAAGTTTAGGGCATTTATGTCAAATGTCAAGCAAATCTGTAGATTTGTTATCGAATTTACCAATTCCTATGTTTTTCAGATTCTTCCAGATCTCTTTGCTTCCCAATGCGGCATTGAAACGTGTTGAATATGTTTGAGCTTTGGCCTTGCGTATCTCCTGAACAATTTTGTTTCGCAGTTTGGTATAATTTATATAAAAACTGTCAATGCGAAATAATTTCTATCGTTTGAAGAATAAATCTCGTTTTTTAATGTTGTTCTAAAGTAGAGATAAGAGGAGAAATACAAACGTTTCTGTTGGGTCGATATGCTGTTCCCACTAGAATTATTTCTTGACCATTCGAAATTTCTACGAAAGCAAATTTCATTTCACTTTCGTTACAAGAGAGACAGCTATCTGTCTTGATCTTAATGTTTCTTTGACATACATGGCAACTCCCCCACCTCTGCAGCGTACTCTATTTGAACGATATATCTTATAAACGGTAAGAGAGCATATGTTGTTGTTTTGAGATTCAGAAAGCCAAGTTTCAGATACACAAACCACGTCAACCTTAGAACCTTTAAATGCGAAACTCGTCAATTTTACATAGCAAACCTTGTGCATTGATGTAAGATACTCTAAGTCCAGTTTGATGGCCACTCAAAATATTAATCATGGTGCGCAAATTATGATCACCCATGGCAAATGAAAACTATAAAATTCAAGGGGCACAAAGAAAAAAGCAAAGAAGATTTATTGTATGCTAAAAATCCTTGATAGATAATGTATTGTTTGGAGGTTCGAATAGTCACAGAGCAAGTGTTTAATGGTTTCTATTTCATCCTATCTATCCTATCCTTATCTTGTTGGTTATTGTGCCATTGGCGCAGTTAGTACACCTATCAGAATTTTAATGTTTCTTTTACTCAGCGATAGAATATACGGAGTTTCATTTCCATTACTGTTAGACCATAAACTACTAGAGATTACACAATTGTCCCTGGATTTCCAAGAGTTGTTGATTTTCTATTTTGATTTAAGGTCTTTCTTCCTCTTGTGTACCCCCATCGGGGCGAGTGGTCCCCTATCTGAATGGTCGCTACTACGTGTATCTGCTTATGACTCCTTCCTGGCTTGTTCATCTTCTATTTCGTTACCTTCTATATTGCTGTATCCAGGAACCCAGCAGAGCTTAACCTGGTTAGTGTGGCAGATTCTATTCAATTCCTTCTTACAGTTTAAAACTGCCTTTGATCTTGGGGTCTCATTGGCTAAGGCTTTGAAAGCAGCCTGGCTGTCCACGAAAAAGTAATCTCCGAGGAGCTCAGCTTTTCATGATGTGGCATTTAAGCTCCTTTTTCAATGGCATAGATCTCAGCCTGAAAGACACTACAGTCAGCTGAGAGTTTATACGCCTCTCTGATATTGAGAGATTGGCAAAACACTCCAGCACCTGTTCCTGATTCTATTTTTGAATCGTCAGTGTAGAAACAGATACCCTGTTTACTTATAAGTGAATGAGGATCCCAACCCTGTCTTTCTGGTATGATAATTTAAAATTTCCTATCGTATAGTATCTGCTAATAGATCTAAATGATCTTGAAGGACAGAGGAGTGCCTCTATTACAACAAAGATTTTGACTGCTTCTCTTATGATTCCTATGATTTTTTTTTGTGAATGAACTTAAGGCCTGTTTCTGAGTTTGTTCCACATTAAAAAACATATTTGCCTACTGTTCATCTAATGTCAATGGAATTGGATTTAATTTCTTTGAAAACAAATTGAAATATGAATCCACAAAAAAAAAAAACTTACCTACCTTAAATCGCACACAAGAATAAAGAACAATAAAAAAATCGACCGACTTATCTCCGTCATTTGGCTTTTAAGTTTCATTTTAACTTCATTCATTTTATTTAATTTTTTTCCTTTTGTGCAATCTTCTTCTAAAAAGGAAAGGATTTGTCTCATTTTTCATTGCCACAGTGTGTCGCTCGGTGGGGGTTAATTGTCACATTTTCTCAGAGCCAAAGAATACACCAGCAGCAACACACACATTGCGACAGATTATTATTATTAAATGTGGGTCTTCGTCTTTTGCTTTATTCTCGTCGTCGTACATAAAGGGTTTTGGACATTGTTGTTGTCAGCATGCTTCTCAGAGTCTTAAATCATGTTTAAGACCGAGTGTCCTTTAGTGTTCATTGTTGAAGAGAAAAATGTTGGAATTTTTTTTTTTACAGTTGATAAAACATCTGGGCATGGGAATTTGTCATAAAAAAGTCAAAAAAAAAAAAAAATAAACGAGAAATGATGTCTAGCAACCATAAACAGCTTCCTCTGCTGGCCACACACACACACTCTACGAATTATAAGTTCATTTTCTTTTTCTGTTTGTTTGTTCATTGCACAGAGCCCCAAATTGCCCGCCACATAAAAGTGGAAGTCAAGTTAAACAAAAAATAAAAACCTTTAATGACTGACAATAAACGAAAAAGCTTACCAAAAAAAAAAAAAAAAAAATATTTACAACATCGGAACTGGCAACGGAATTGCTTCCGTCATTACTACGTTCTGGGTTTGGATGACTGATTTTGTGCCGTAGTCGGTTTGATACGTAACGAATTTTTAATTTTTTTTTTTTTTTTTGAGGGGGTATTCAGGCACTACCTTCATTTTTATAGTTAAACGTGTTCATTGGGTTCTTTAAAATAAGCGGAAAATATACAATGAGTCAATGGAATTCCTGAGTAAAAATTGTGATAAAAATCTTAATCGCATAAAAAGCGGTATAAATTCGTTGTTTGTTTTATTTACCATCACAAGTATGACAAAGTTGTTGTTGTTGATCGGCAAAAATCCTTGTTCAGACCCCGTTTAGTGGGTGCCGGGCTGGCAATGTCACCACAGTTTAGGTCTATAGGTTTCAGACGGTGACAGCTTAGGTTAGATTGGATCGCTGGAGAAATCCTCTCTCTCCATAGATACAAGGTTCCTAGTTTCAGTGGTGGTATGAGCTAGTAAATCCGTGCCCAAAAATTAAAGGTTAAGGGACAAATCAACCAAGTCCATGAACGAGCTCACCCGGAGGCCTGTGGTGGGTAACGGCTTTTTGTTGTCTTATACCTTCCCTCGGTAATCGGCCCTGCCTAGGTTGACCTTTTTTTCTGACCAACTCGTGGAAATCAAATAAAAATCTTGAAATATGTTCTTGTCTAATAAATGTTTAACTTTTCCATCCATCGAGTTCGAGGATGAACTCCTGGCTTCTAGTCAGGAAACCATTGTAGGTAGCTCAGGGGAAGCTAGAGACGCTAGCATCACTGAGCAGGCTGCACCAAGAGGTACCACAGGAGGGAATAGTACTCCTGTGCTTAAGAACTCTCTCAAAAATCGCTCTCTTTAACGCCCGTACCTTCTGGTAGCAAAGCTCGCCTAAGCAAATCGAAAAAACATTCTCCCGGCGATCAACTCCTGTTCCGGAAGGCTATTTTCATCCTTGGCAAGATTGCCGAGAGTGAAAAAGCCGGAAAGATCCATGAGTGTGATGCCGCTGACAAACTGAAATATCAGAAAGTTGTTGAAGAATTCAACAGTAGGCAGAAGGGTGAAACCGCAACGCCAAGCCTAGAAAAGACCACCAAGAGGAATAGGTCTCTCGAAGAGGAGAAGCCACCTAAAAAGAGAACTAAACCTGGTGGCAGCAACAAGAAGGACATTCCGAGAGTGCCAGCAAAACCGCGCACTTTAAGTGAGTTCGTCAGAGTCAACCTGATAGTGGCGATTGTAGACGAGATTTCCACTGACAATAGAGCTCTACTGTCGGTGTGGGTCTTTAGCGTGGCCAAGCTCTCGGAATTAGTATCTCAATACACCGTATCGGCGAAGGAGGGTCCCTACCCGAGCTTTGACTCCGGCAAAATGCTCAGGGGTTATAAAGCGATAAGGTGTGCGAACGAGTATTCTGAGGACTGGGAGGGCTCAAGCTTATCCCAGCCAAGGATAGATGTCGCACTAGTCCAAGAGCCATGGTTTAACGGCCTCGCGGTAAGTGGTCTCAACGTTAACCAATACCACTAGGTCCTACCAGCCCGACAACCATAATCAAGGAAAGCCTAGAACTTGTATTTTAGCTAAAAAAAACGTTTTTCTGTGTCCAAATCATAGCATTTCTGGTTCTGTCTGTTGGTAGGTTAGAGGGTAGGCAAGCGAATGGCCTGAGCCAAAAGCAAGGAAAACAAGCCTGCTCATCGGAAGCGATGTCAATGCCAGGCGCTCAATCCTGCCCAACAGATGAACTTAACGTCATCCTGGACCTTCTTCCGATTAACATTTATTAAATATCAGGTGTCCTGCAGTATCTGTAGGTTCAAAGAAATAGGCTGCGGAAAAACTAGATCGTATGGGCACTGCAACCAAACAAGCCTGATACCATCAGACATCCTATCTACAACCACCGATTACTGCATCCCTACCCTTAACACCTAAAAAAAGTTTAGAGTCTTGTTCCCGTCAAGAAACGACAGGGAGGAAGGTGATTTGACGGAAGAATTCGACACAACCATCTTAACGGATGGGTCAAACATGGAATGCGGTGTAAGTGCAGGTGTCTTCTGTGAATCTCTTAAGATCTCAAAATCTTATAGACTTCTCGATTTTGCCAGTGTATTCCAGACAGAATTGTTAGCGATAAGGGAAGCTTGTACAGCCCTTAAAAATATTCGACAGAACCAAAATGTAGCTAAATTAACAGACAGTCAGGCAGCAATTAAAGCCATTGATTCAGCTTTATCATCCTCTAAACTGGTCCAGCAATGCAGAGGCCTTCAAGTAACTTGATATGAGCGTCACTCTAATATGAATACCGGGCCATAGGGGTTATGAGGGAAATGAGAAGGCAGATGGGCTAGCTAGGCAAGGATCAGCCATTCACATCTCACTGGCAGTGAGAGTATATGCTCCTCTTGGAGTTGTGAAGGGCTTTATTCTGATCAAATGCACATCAGAAGCAAATCATAGGTGAAATAGTTTAACAAGTTGCGTTATATTTAGGATAATCTGGCCCGCCTATAACAAACAAAAATCAATCAATTTAATTTCCAAACCAAGCATGACATAGCTAGGATTGTTGCTACCTGCACAGGGCTTTGGCCCATAGGGGAGCATGCGGCAAAATTGGGTGTATACCACATAATTCCTTCTGCCGAAGCTGTGAGGACCAGGATGAAAAGAAACGGTCACACACTTGCTCTGCCAATGGCCCGGCGTGGCAAGGCAATTATTGATATGTCTTTCTTTGCTAATCTCATAATCATTTTTCCCTCCCTTCGAGCGGAATATATAAGTCGTCTACAAGCACGTTCAACAACAGTCCATCAAAACCGTCAGACAATTAAAAACATACCCTAACATTTTCCTCATGTCTTGACAAATTAATAATTGACTCACTGTAGCAAAGAGCATCGCTACTGCTTTTTTTTTTTTACATAATTATGAATCCGAGGTGAAACATGATTTCGAAGTGCCACTCAATGACTATGGAAAGCAAAAAAGTGAACATTTTTCCACTCAAAATTATTAATTGAGTACTGATGGTTTTCTCCTGGGCTATTTATGAATGTTAAAAGCCAAGTACCTCATTTCAGCTGCTCAATTATGCTGATGTCAACAAGACCAATAACAACAATGGTAAAATCGACTTACTGCACAAATTGTTGATGAACTGACCTGAACACTATTCATTGCCGGCATATGATGGAACTTATAACAGCAGCAAAACAATGATTGTGATTAATTCATTTAAAATTGTAGTGATTCGTTGAGCTTAGCGGTTTATAATTGTTCGTGTTTTAGATGAGGGATTTTGATAGCTAGAGCAAGGTCTTTTTTCTTGTTCGTAATTTCTTGCTTTTTGTCAATTAGTCAAGCAATTAGAGGAAATTATTGCTTTAGTTTTTATGTAATTTTTTTTAATGAATTAAGTGCACATAACAACAAGATTCGAAGGAGCAATTTTTCTTAGTTAATGAGGAAAACATGCAACTGGCCTAGATTTTGTGGCATTAATGAGAAGAGGATAAAATGTATGTTAGGGTCGTTATGATGCCTTAAACAACATGTAACTAAATATGAACAGTTTTTTACGACTTCGAAGGCCTGTTATCGCGAAAAGGGTTGATCCTTATTTCAATTGGGGAGTTAACAACGATTTTTCCTTAAATGTTACCTGTCATTTTTGTTTACTGAAAACTAGTGCATGTTTTAAATATTCGCTACCCGATGTGTATAAGAAATAAGCTTTAGCTTCCCATATAACATTGATAAAACTAATGATGATTGCAGCGCGATGCTTTACCTATGCAAGGTATATTTGCCGCTCTATATAATTCTCGCGCTCCAATTTTGAATTGATGGGAAAAACTTGTTCGTCATGCAATAACCTTGTTCGAACGTCATTTGAATACAAACAATAACAACGAAAGCAAAGCAAAACATAGTAAGCCAACAACCGGCAATTATTATAATATTCAAAAATGCATTAAATGCAAATTCGAATGTGTTTGATTTAGAGAACATGTAGAGGTTCCTGAGAGTTGTAATCGCAATAAATCAACCTGATTTTTTATTGTAATGAAGCAACATATTTTTCATTTTTATTTTATTAGCAGCCGATTTCATGTTTGAAGGGTAGACACGTGGATTCAAGTGGACACAAGCGTCCACTTAAACCTCTGTGTATCAACTCCTACTCTCCACCTCCCCATGGCGAACATCGGGTGCCCAGTACCTTCAACCGAAGATTGGGTTCCAACCCCAGTGGGAAGTTGTTGGTGGAAGCAAAGAGAGAGGGGGAGGATGTATGCGTCAACTAAGGCATGCCTCCTTTTCAACAGGCAGCAGCGGACAAATTCCCAAGATGGAATCAACGGTGGCGTCTACAGTTCCAGTCAGGATGAACTACTTAGTGACCACCTTATAGGGCTACTACGACATATTCGTAGCTTAGGCCTATAAGGAGCGGTTTGGTCGGCCCTTCGTCTTAGAGTTTACCTAAAGACCTGATGGCCTTCCAGGTTGGGAATCGTGCGTCGGGGTAACTGCCCGGCCACATAAAGAAGATATGGTTCCGAAGCACCAACAAGCCTCGAATACGGACGGAATAAATGATGACGACCCACGCAAATGATTTATTTGGTTAGGAGCATGCACGAGCTCATCTGAAAAATTTGGTCGGAGAATAGCATGCCCGACGAATGGAACCTCAGCATCGTATGCCCGATCATCAAGAAAGGAGATCCCCTGAACTGCACCAATTACAGGGGTATAAGTCTCCTTAACATCGCCTACAAGATCTTGTTTGCCGTGCTGTGTGAACGTTTGCAGCCCTTCGTCAACAAACTGATAGGTCCTTATCAATATCAATCAATACTTACCACCTTTTCATCGATTTCAAGACCGCGTATGAAAGCGTCTGTAGAGACCAACTGCCTAGTTTTGGTATCCCAGAAAAAATCGTCCGTCTGTGTAAGATGACAATGGGACGGATTTGATGTCAAAAAAGGTTTTAGATTAAGCGATGCGCTGTCATGCGATTTTTCCAACTTCATTCTTGAAAAGATTGTGAAAAGCTCCAATGTCAACACCAGAGGCACAATCTTTCAAAAGTCCGTCCAGCTACTAGGATACGCAGCCGACCTTGACATAATTTGAAGAACACAGCGTGATGTCAGTGGAGCGTTTGTGAATCTTGAGACGAAAGCCAGGAAGGTGGATCTAGCGGTTAACGAGGGCAATACCAAGTTAATGCTGCCAACAAGAAAGGACAACCAACATCGACGTCTCGTAGCAAACGTCAACATAGACTGATTTAACTTCGAGGACTTAGTCAACCTAGGATCTGCTATTTACTAAGATAACAACACCAGCGCTGAAATCAAACAAAGAATCACTCTTGCTTTGGACTTAGAAGGCAATTGAGTAGTAAAGTCCTCTCCCGAGCAACGAAAGTGACGCTGTACAAAATCCTCATCATCCCGGTCCTCATGGTCCCGGTCCTTTGGTGCAGAGACATGGACTATGACAACATCTGATGAAAACGCTTTGGGTTGCTTTGAGAGAAAAAATCTTAATGGAGATTAATGGAGAATGGAGACGAAGATTCAACCAAGAACTGTACGAGCTGTACAGAGACACTGACATAGCCAGAAAAGTAAAAAAAAAACCCGGAAGGACGTCGCAGAAGAGGAAGACCGCGACTCCGGTGTAGCACACAGGTGGTAGAGGACCTGAACCAACTTGGCGTGCGGAACTGGAGACATCTAGCCAGGGACCGAGCTAGCTGGAGAAGTTTGTTGGGTGAGGCCCTTGTCCGACCTGTACAGAAGCGCCACCATAAGAAAGAAGAAGCCGATTTCACGTCGCTCGGAAATGAATTATGGAAATAAAAAATAAAAAAATTAATAAGACCACAACTTTTCGTTTTAAATTGGTCCTGCACCCGTATAAGATTACCTGCCCCAGGGACTGAATCGCTTAATAGCCTCTGGAGCATTTGGCAACTGACCCTTATGAGTTTCGAAAAACTATCATAACCGATGAGGCCCAATTCTAGACGCATCGCAACGTGAACAAACAAATTTGTAGAATCTCAAACGACACCAGTCCACATGAGATCCAAGAGTGCCCAACGCAATCTGATAAAGGCACTGCTTTGTGTGTATTTTGGGTTGGCGTCGTCGTTAGAAACATTTGAGAACGATTTTGGAAAGGTCGATATTGACAGAGTGAGAGAAGCCTATAAAAATGGGTTCAGAAATATCCTCAGTTTGTCTTTCATCGGGCCTACAGCATTAGCCAGAGAATCAATAGAGTTCAAATAAACAAAATTGTGATTTTGGATTACTTTTCTTATCACAACTAAAGGAAATCCAACTACATATTTTGTGGGGTAAAATAAACAAAAACGCGAATTACATAAATATTTCAATGACGTTTTCTTTACCTTCAAGTGGTAACAACCGGGTACTGGTTATATCACTAGATATAACTCGAAAAACTTGTAAGCGCGAGTGCAAAACGGATCAGAAACAGAAGCACTTAACCAACGGCCCTACAAATTTGGAGGTCACGCCGAGCGGCTTACAACCCCTCCACAGTAAAAAGCTAAGAAGTTATGAGAGAGATTGTAGCCTCGGATAATGAGCCCCCGTTTTTGGTAACCAGACCCGGAACGACAACGGACTATGTATTGAGGGTTTATATTTGGAATGTAAGAACCTTCTACACTTCAGCTGCAACTCAAAAACTTGAATCTGTACTCATGCTGTATAAGGCAGGCATTACTGCGATCCAGGAAATACGAGAGGGGTAGGATCAGGGACAAGGCAAAGAAAAAATTGCGACATTTATTACAGCTGTCATTAAAGAATGCACATATTTGGATGCGGATGCTGAGGCGGATCTTTACGTCCTCCTGGATAGAACCTACGAAGCCTGTCCCAGAGTATGACGTCCAAATTGTACTCAGAGATTGTAATGCAAAAATAGGGAAGGAAGAAAACTTTGGCGGATTAGTTGGAAATCACAGCCTCCACGAAGTTACAACAGATAACGGCTTCCGACTAATCGACTTTGCTGCAGCACGTAATGCGGTGATAAGTAGGACTAGGTTTTCAAGACGAAAGATCTACACAGCAACCTAGCGATCGCCGGATGGTCGAACCACCAACCAAATCAACCATGTGCTAATCGCCACGCATCCAACATCTTGAACTCGCGCACTTTACGAGAAGCAAATGTCAACTCTGACCACTTTCTGGTAGTGGCTATGTTTAGAAATCGACTATCAAACTACAAAAAAACAAGTGCGGCCCCAAGAAAGAAGTTCAACATCGGTTGCCGCCGTCTTCCCAAATACCACAGATGTCAACACCTTGTGTAACCAATATCGCGAAATAATAAAAAAATGTAGCAGAGACCACCATAGGCCACCAGCCAGGCAGCAATCCCCAAAAAAATACCTGTGGTATGATGATGAATGCGCGTTATTGAAAAGAGAGACGGAAAATGCACATTTGCAGATGCTGAAATGGAAAGAAATAGCAGCAAGAGAAGAGTACCGAACAAAAAGAAGAAATGAGAAAAATAAAAAAAAAGCATCCGCAGTTTTTCAGCTCAAAGATCTAGAAGAGTCTCGGGCTAAGAACAACATCCGGTGTTTCTTTAAAAGGTCGAAGCAATAAGCTTCTACAAACCGAAGCACAGGAAATAGTAGATGTTTTCAAGCAGCACTTCCAACAGCTGCTGAATGCTTAAAATGTCGAGCGAGCTAATGACGAAAGAGAAGCAAGACCAGTCAATGAAAACCCAGTCCCAGCCCCCCGCGCAGGGAGGTAGAAAAAGCCATCCAAAAGCTAAAAAATAAGAAGTACGCCGGGTCAGCTGGCATACCTGCGGAATTCTTTAAAATGGAGGAGGAGTTTTGATTAACCGCATGCTTCAGGTCATCAACTAAGTGTGGGAGGAAGAATGCATGCTGACTGCGGTCGATAAGCTCCATATGCCCCATTTAGAAAAAAGGCGATCCGATGTCATGCAAAAACTACCGTGGCATATGCCTGCTTAATGTTGCATACAAAATCCTATCCAACGTACTGTGTGAGCGTCTTAAACCGTTCTGCAACACAATAATCGGTAGTACCAGTGTGGCTTTAGACCAGGCAGAACATCGGTAGACCAAATATTCACACTAAGGCAGATCCTGGAAAAGAACAACGAATTTCAAGTCGAAACCCACCATCTTTTCATCGACTTCAAAGCTGCTTAGCTTATGATAGCATCCACCGCCAAGAGCTTATGTTGGCGATGTCTGAATTCGGGATCCCGAACAAACTGATCCAGCTGTGCCGCATGACGCTAAACAATACTCAGAGCAGTGTGGAAGTGGGTAATAGCTCAACCGAGTTGTTTCAAACATGCGGAGGGTTTAGACAAGGATATGCGCTGTCATGTGACAGGCGAAACTCGTTGGTCCTGAAGTTAATGAGGACAAAAGAAAGTACATGCTATCAACAAACAAATCAACATCTGTCCACCTAGGACAAAACGTCACTGTTGGTAGCGGCAATTTCGGGGTAGTTAAGGGTCACCAAACTTGAAACAAACATCAATCCCACAAACGACACCTTAGTGGAGATCCGAAGAAGAATTACCCTAGCGAACCTCTGCTGCTTCGGTTTGGCAAAACAACTGGGTTTAAAACTCCTCACTCGAAAGACATAGTGTCTGCTATACAAAACTTCGAATTTACCAGTCCCTACTCTACGGCGGCGCCGAGTGCTGGACAATAAGTAAAACAGGGGAATTGATACTGGGCACTTTCGAAAGAAAAATTCTTCGACGGATTTTCGGTCCCGCATACGACGATGGCGAATTTAGAAGAAGGTTAAACCGAGAACTTTATGAGCTGCACTAAGATTTGGATGTAGTCCAGAAGGCCACGAAAAGACGACAACGCTCCAGCTAAGAAAGTCTTCTCATCCCAGTCCCCAGGTTCGGAACCGGCAAGGAAGACCGAACCTACGGTACAAAGACCAAGTGACTGCGGATGCCAGAGAGCTTGGTTTCGGCGACTGGAGAGTACATGCGAGGGACCGATCACGATGGAAGGCTGATGCAATATTTCAGGCTGAAATCCTTCATGGATTGTTAGCCGGATAAGTAGTAGTAGTTCAACGACGCACGTTTGTAAATACGTATTTTTGAACATATTTTTTTTCCTCATAATGGACTTTCTGAACTAAGAAAAGCAATGCTCTGCCCTCAAGTCGATGTCAGGCAATAACTTCTTTACTGTGTTTTAATTGGTAAATTTGATTACCTACTTATGCAATAATTATAATCCTTAAATTTTCTCGTGTTCCTTTCAAGTTATTTTTCCAGTTTAATTTCTCTTTTTAGTAATAAGGCCTTTGCACATAATAAATGAATTATGACGCCATGTTTATGAGTTTTCCAAAATGAAATTATCCCACTAACCGAAAGTAACCAAAAAGTTACGACCTGTTGATTCCGAAAATATTAACACTCATGCACTTATCCACGCCCAGTTCAAAGGCAAAAGTAACTCGTATACGTTTAATGGTAATTCCATTATTTTTTCATGACCACCCATCCCTGAAATTAACATTCCATCGTAAAAAGAAAATAATATTCGTATCCCAAATATTATTACACATTTCAAGAGCACACTACTCTCTCCACACACAAAAAAAAAAACGAAACAACCAACAAATTATAATCGATGTAAAAAAACAAAAATACAAAAATATGTTGACATCGTTCTTGATTTATAATTCAAATCAAAACAAAACTTTCTACGCATTAAAAAGTTCAATTATAATTCAAGGTCTAGTAGTTCACAATAACCAACAACCATATCTTCTCACACCCCCACTAAACAACAAGAAGATTCCAACAACAAAACAATGACAGAATAAAACAATACAAAAGAAAACACGAGATAGACGGTTCTGTAACACAAATTAGAACTTTGTATGACTAATGTACGTCCGTCACACTCCAACTGGGTGTGAGTTATTTTAAGACACATTTTGTGCTGTACAACAATTTTTAGCTACTGTAGGCCTGGTGGGTTTTTTTTTATTATTTATTTAAAAGAAAAGTTAAAAATAGTATTAAGCTTAATGGTCATCGGAACGCACTTCGATAAGACATTGAACAAGTGTCAGGATGGCCGAGCGGTCTAAGGCGCCAGACTCAAGAGCAATCTTGCCTACAAATTGTGGGTTACTGAGCGTTCTGGTCCTCTCTGAGGGCGTGGGTTCGAATCCCACTTCTGACAAGACTTTTTTTTCACACGAAACAATTTTTTTCCAACGAGGTTTCAATAGTGAAAAGAATGGAGTTGAATAAGAATTTGATTAGAGGAGATCGAGGCTAGCTTTAAGTTTAAATGCTCGGTTTTAGCTTAGGATTTTAACATACCTACTGTTCTCCTAACCCCAAAAATGAAATTTTATTGCTATTGCTCCGAACAAATTTTGCGTTTTTTGATACTACAATTTAAAGACTCGAATATATCGCCAGCATATTGATAGCAAAACAAAGGATCAAATTCCATACAAAAACAAAAATGTATTTTATTATATAAACACAATTTGACTAACGGTATTCAACATGTCAGGATGGCCGAGCGGTCTAAGGCGCCAGACTCAAGAGCAATCTTGCCTACAAAATAGGCTACTGAGCGTTCTGGTCCTCTCTGAGGGCGTGGGTTCGAATCCCACTTCTGACAAAAATTTTTTTTTTTTTTTTTTTTTTTTCAAAGTATTTTTGTTCAAGAAACTTGTCATCGATAAGAGAAATGTGAACATTTTGTGTCAACAAATGTAATCGACATTGTTGACCTTTGAAGGAAAATTTGACAACTTATATGTATATCTATACAATTTGGATGGCACTTTATTTAATCAGATGTTGAGTTTATGATTTCAATGACGGGTTTTTTGGGTGTTGTATGAAGTTGTCATTGAATTTACTGGCGCTTCGTAAATATGGAAAGAAAATATGAATTCGACGTAGGGGAGAATGGAAAATTCTCTATCGCCACGTTGTAGCTAATCGTGCAGCTGTTAATAAAATGATTGTGTAATGTTTGCGTTAAGGAATGTTTGTATCTAATAGCAGTGAGGCATTCAGGGATGAGAACTGGTGACTGGTGCAATAAATTGATTGTGTGCAGCTGATTGATATGTTGGAGCGAATGTGACATTTGAAAACGAACGCAATTGAAACTAATCGTCATGGATGTGAATATTTTTTTTTTAGATAATTGTTGAAAAAGAAGAAAGAAATTTGATTGATTTGTGTAGTTTTTGAATTGCAACTCAATGCGTTCAAGTTTATCAATTTTTTGGGAAATGAGAATTAATGGAAAGAGGAGTGTTTGTGTCGAATTGTGCAATCTATGTTTGTAAGGAATTGCGTTTGTAATGTGTTAGTAAAATAATTGTCGACGTGCTAATCGATGTTGCACCGCTATCT
>CAKKXW010000005.1:12932880-12944295 GCA_920937365.1 Sphaerophoria rueppellii
CGTTTTAGAAAATTAGTGCAAGGCCACAGCAACCCCAAAGCATGTGACGCCACACCGCTGCCGATGAAAAAGCCATAGTTACATCGCATACACATTTTTGGTTTCGCTTAGCTGAACTTACGTTGACTTTGGTTCAATCAATTCGACGACATAAACCGTTGCCATGGGTTTTTTCTTTATGTCGTTGCGTTCAACGAGATACTTCAAATTCCTTCAAGAGTCTTCCCCTTTCCCTCATCAAATCAGTTTTGTGTGACATATTTTTTGAAAAGTGTGTGTCTTTTTTTCTAAACATCTTTGTGCTCTTCAATACAATCAGCCAACAGGAAATTAGATTGAGAGTCTTGAAAAATAAAAAGATGAATGGTTGGATGGGCCTTTTGTGTTGTTTTTCCCCTCTGTTGCTGAACGATGGCGCTGTTTTCAAAAGAATCTATCAAAAAGCATGAAATTGACATTTCTACAAGTCGCCATTTACTTGTGGATGTCGTGTTTTTGTGTTATGATTAATTATCAATTCTAGTTACCACTACTGCTGCCGCTTGAATGTTGAATATTAAAATACATTTAGCTGTGGTGTTTCACTGCTGAAGTGAGATTCGTTATTTTTGTATGATGCTATCATTTTTTGAACTGATTTAACAGATTTTTCTGTCTTTGTTGCTGTTCGTTTTCTGGAGTGAATCGTGAAGCACGCCCCCACGATTTTAGAATCAGGTTTCAGAGAGAAATCAACAAACTAACAGAATCAAATGTTGATGAATAAATTAATTGCAAATTTTTTTTTACTGGTTCAGTTGGAGAGAAGAATTTGGTTAAAAAAAAAAAGATTCAGAAGCTCATTTTTGCAATTTAATGGGTGTGACTATACTGAGCAGTAAGTGTCAACATTTTTGAACTTTTTAAGAATTCTCGGTTTCGAGAAATCCCACTCAAGGGAATTTTTATATCCTTTTTTTGCCAGAGACACAGTGAGTGCATTAGGAAGAAAGGAATGGGCAGGAAAGGAGGTGTCGGTGTACATTGGTCTTGATTTCTTGAACATTGTAATGACTGGGAACGGAACACTTCTATACTGACGGTTCAAAGACCGATTACGGAGTTGGAAGTGGTATCTTTTCGGAACAACTGAATCTCAGTCTATCATACAGACTTCTCAATCAATGTAGTGTTTTCCAGGCAGAAGTAATGGCGATTAAAGAGGCACTATCCTTGCTCAAAGAAAACGTTATATCTTGCAAGGATATACGAATCTTCTCGGACAGCCAAGCCGCTCTCAAATCTCTCTCGTCTGTCTCCACTAACTCTCAAATAATCCACGATTGTCGATCATCTATGAATGAGATGACGGAACAGTTTAACATTTGGGTGCCGGGGCACAGAGACATTCCGGTAAATTGCAAAGCCGATGAGCTCGCCAAAAACGGAACACTTCTGTCTACTGTTAGACAAAAACATAACATAGGAACACCACTTGCTACATGCAAATATCTTCTCAAACAATATGCTCTAGAATCACCAAATGCTAGATGGTCACAGGGTACCACCTGCCTAGCAACCAATCGAATATGGCCAAGCATAGACCTGAAACGGTCAAAAGGTCTGATTTCCCTGAGCAGAAAAAATATAAGCTCTACCTACAACTGGAGTCATAACAGGACACTGCCTCATAGGTAGACATGCCTTGAGGCTTGGGGTCTATGCAAACGACTTCTGTAGAAGCTGCAGGGACGAGGAGGAGGAGGAGACAATCCAACACCTTCTGTGTACATGTCCGGCACTCTCAAATAGAAGGAAATACTATCTCGATAATCAATTCTTCGATAATACCAGTGAACTGGCAACGGTCTAAGTGAGTCAATGACATCCGGACAGCTACTATAACCTTACCTAACCTAATGACTGGGAAAGACAGAGTGTGGAAGAGAGTTGCACATTCGCGTAGTACGGCTAAAAAATGATTCCCTATACTTGAGAGTACGTCCGAAGTTGGGCTTGAGGGTAAACTGATGGTCATTTCTGGAACCACGGGTACTACGGTTGAATTGTTTAAGGGGAGGAATGCAACTGGCTATTTCTCTGATGCACTTACCGTAGAAGTAACGATAAAACAGAGAAAGACACGAAACGTAACGACCGATGGTGGTCTAAAGGAGTGAATGAATCTTTGTATAACATCCAAGAGGCTCAAGTATGTAACTGGAGAACCAGCCCAATGATGGGAGTTGTACTCAAGCTTTAAACGGATTTAAGTCTTAAAGATAATAGCCAGATCACACGGGCAGAAAACTTTTTTGCACCGTCTTAAGAAACACAAACATCTGACGGCATTTTTGGCGACATCACGTATGTGCTCGGTCCACAAGAGGTGGTCAGTGATGAAAATACCGAGAATCTGGAGGTGTTCGGTCTCATTGATGCAAGTGCCACTCTTGGACAGTGGCAAGGGGGGTATATCTCGCTTCAACGATACCAGACAGCATTGAGTTTTCGAAGCATTAAACTCCACACGATTTTGTATTCCCCATTGTACAATGCTGTTTAAGTCAAAGTTTAATGAGCTTATCATATTTTGTCGTTGCAGTTCCACATTCGACGAGGAGGGATGTGAATCTGGAAACGAATAAGAAAAGTTAAGGGTACTATCGTCAACGAAACAATTGATTTGATTCGAAGGTACAGAAAAGAGATCATTAATGAAAATGAGGAAGAGGGTCGGAGACAAAACGGAGCCCTGGGGGACACCAGCATTTATGTTGTGGGTTTCAGACTTGAACGGTTGTATTGAACGGTTCGAAAGAAAGTTCATAATTTAACGAAGGAGGGATTCATCATTGCCGAAAGCACGCATTTTGGATAAAAGAGCAGGATGACAGACTTTATCAAACTCCTTTGAAATATCAAGTGCTACAATCTCACTTTCTCCAAAACGTTGTAAGCATTTGTTCCACTGTTCGTTCAGATAAACCATCAGATCACCAGTAGACCTGTTGCTGAGAAAGCCGTACTGCCGGTCATTAAGAAGCTTTCAGTTTTCGAGATATTTCTTGAGCTATCAAGAAAGAAGGGGAAATAGTGCAATCGGACGACAATTGGAGGGAGAAGAAGATTCACCTTTTTTTGGGATTGCCTGGTCAAATGCTGTTTTAGAACTGCTCGGAACAAGCCCAGAAGAATAGGATAGATAAAAAAGCCTACGCAAGGGTTATGCCAGCGTAGAAGTACACCTTTTCAGAAAATTAGCGGGGATACCATCCGGACCAGCGGATTTATGTATGTTGGAATCTTTTAGGACTCTCGCCACAGCGCGAGTGCGGAAGATTTCTCCTTTTTACAAATGACCAAAAATTCTTACTGCAGAATTTTTTTGGCTTAGTTTTTGGTCATCTAAAAATTTGGTCCGACGAATATGGGCATTGCAGACCTTCCTGGCTGTTTAAACTTGTTCCGGTTTTCCTCATTTGGGTTATCTCTAAAACACCGGACCTTTACTTCTTTTTTCCTGATAACCTCTTTACAGCTTAAATCAAACCATGACTTTTCCTTGGGTTTATGCTTAATGAACTTAAGATGCAATAAGGTCTGTATAGAAATAGAGGGCGTTGAGGGAAAGTAAAATAGGTGCATAACACAAACAATCCCACTTCTGAATTTGTAGCAAGTAAGGTTATTCATTGAAAAACTGTTTCAATAGTTTATTGAATTACTTCTGCTAACAGTTAACCATAAGGTCATATTAATATTACCAAACTCATCTCAGCGAACATGATTTCGACAAGAATAGATTTGTGCGCTCCAACTACAGGTCTCAGTAAAAAAAATTTAACTTAGCATTCTCCCGAAAAGAGTGGATGAGTCTTTCAAGCTGAAAGGAATTTCTTTTCCACTTCCTGTGTAAGTGTCCTTCAATGGCCAAATCATTGGGGAAGACTTTTACAATTACTTAAATTGAACATTCCGAACTAAAACACGGGCAATAACACCAGCGCCGAGATCAAGCGAAGAATAACTCTAGCTAATCGCTGTTTCTTTGGGCTAAGAAAGCAATTGAGTAGAAAAGCCCTCTCTAGAGCAACTAAGGTAAAACTGTACAACACACTCATCATCCCAGTCCTGCTGTATAGTGCAGAAGCATGGACTTTGACAAAATCGGATGAATGTGCTCTAGGCTGTTTCGAGAGGAAAGTTCTTTGGGTCATCTTTGGCCCCGTGTGCATTGAAGGGGAATGGCGAAGAAGATACAACAGCGAAATTTACGGGTTGTACAACGACATGGACCTAGCCAGAAGGGTCAAGGTCCGGAGACTCAGATGGCTCGGTCATTTAGAGCGGATGGACACCAATGCTAGCTAAGGACTGAGCTAGCTGGCGGAGACTGTTGATTGAGGCCCAAGTCCACAACGGACTGTAGCGCCACCTTAAGTAAGTAAGTAAGAATTATAGATCAACTATTTTTCGAGAATTTTGCATTTTTCGGACAAGGAGATGTCCTAACATGTGGTTTCTTCAACATATGGGCAGGTAGTTTTGGAACAGATAGACCTGTGCTTAAGTTGGAAGAGCAGCCGAGACTTGTTATAAGTGACAAAGTGGCTATTTTGAGGTAGGTTAAGAGTTCACAAATCTTAAAAAGCTAGGAATACGAAGATTGATCTGGTAAATAAGTATAAGAGGTGTTAATGTTGTCCGGAGAGCAACAACTCCATTGGCTTCAGACATGAACGTTTTCTATGGTTCCAGACGAGCGCATGGTTTTAAGGACTGACGAAAGCAGTCGAGGAACTAGTCTTCGTGTAATTCTGCGTTAAAGCTGGATAGTGAACCAGATGAGTAAGTTCCTATTTTTTCTACCGCTTCATAAGTTCAGGTTCAGGTTCAATGATAGCATTTGTGGGACTGGGACTTTTGCAAAAAAAAAAAATTTTAGGTAAGGAGAAAATGCTCCTGGAAAAGCTTCTTTGGCAAATTGTAACACTTTAGAGAAATTTGTCGTTTTTCTTTATGCGTATAAAATTGCAGTGTTTCTGGACTTATAAAAGGTTATTTTTTAAGAGGTTTAGAACTTTTTTTTTTTTTTTTAAACACAAAAAATTCGAAAAAATGAATGAAATATTTATTTGAATCGATAGTTTGAACCTTGCAATTTAATGTTTAAAGATAATTTCATGCAAATGTTGACCGCGGCTGCGTCTCAGGTAGCCCATCCGCTGAGTCCAATTTGGCATACTCTTTCACACATATCGGCCGGTATCTCACGAATGAATGCATGGATGTTTGCTTCCAGTGCGTCAATTGAAGCGGGCTTGTCCCTATAGACATTAGCCTTGACATACCCCCACAAAAAGTAGTCTAATGGTGTCAAATCGCACGATCTAGGCGGCCAATTGACCGGCCTGAAACGTGAAATTAACTGTTCACTAAACTTGCCTCGCAATTGCGCCATTGTTTCGCGTGCTGTGTGGCATGTGGCACCGTCTTGTTGAAACCACATATCATGCAAGTCAAGAACTTCCATTTCGGGCAAAAAAAAGTTTGTTATCATCGCTCGGTAGCGTTCCCCATTGACAGTAACGCTGCAATTCGCATCATCTTTGAAGAAATATGGCACAATAATGCCGCCGGCCCATAAACCACACCAAACAGTGGCTTTTTCGGGATGCATTGGTAGTTGTTGCAATGCTTCTGGCTGATCTTAATTCCAAATGCGGCAATTTTGCTTATTTACGTACCCATTCAACCAAAATGAGCCTCATCGCTGAACACAGTTTTTCGATAAAAAAGCGAATCCTCGGCCAGCTTTCCAACAGCCCATTCACCAAAAATTCGGCGTTGTGGTAGGTCGGCTGGCTTAAGTTCTTGCACCAGCTGTATCTTAAAAGGCTTTACGCCCAAATCCTTCCGCAAATTTTTCCACGTAGTGCTGTAACAAAGGACTAACTGCTGGGAACGGCGTCAAATCGACATATCGCGGTATTCTGTTACACTAGCTGATACGGCCGCAATATTTTCTGCACTACGCACAGTACGTAAACGTGTTGGTGGTTTAATGTCCAACAAAGTAAATTTGGTGCGTAATTGGGTCACAATCTTCCGAGTAGACTGCTCAGAAGTTCGAGAATGCCGACCATAAAATGGAAGCAGCGCGCTATGAACATTTCGAACCGAGCACGAATTTTGATAGTAAAATTCAATAATTTGCAAGCGTTGTTCATTTGTAAGACGTTCCATGGTTAAATTGCAAACCAAACTGAAGCTGTTTGACAGTGACACAAGGTACTAAACACACGTCAGCTGTCAAAACCAGTGTTGCCAAAACCAAACCAGCTAAAAAATCACCCGTTATTAAAAATCTGCTGGTGGACATTTATCTCTAATCAGGTTTTTCTCCGGAGAGAAGATATAGGTTACCTAGTCCTTGTACCTAAAGCAAGGCAAACCTCCCTTGCGATAGTAAATCTGAAAAATGTAAGACCTCTCCGTTTATCATCCTTTCTCAAAACCTTGGTTTGCTCAAAATTCCAAAAGTCAAAGTAACTTTTTTCCCCAACGCAGGTGCGACGCTCTTGATTCATTGCCCAGTGGATATAGGTACACTGAAGTCATAGCGACTGATAACACGTTGCTTAACAGCCTGTAGCAATCTGATAGTTGCACCTCGTCAAATTGATAAAGTCGCCAATTCGGGAACGATTTTCATGACCTCTGCTAATTAAAATACCCTCTCATATTCTCTGTTCAAGCGTTATTCTGTGTAGTGTAGAACATAAAATTGTTCTTCTTTGATGATACGAAGTATGTGCTCCGCTTAGCAAGAACCCAATTACGAGTTTAATTGGTCATTAACTTTATTCAATGGACAAACTTCTTTCCAATTGTGTAACACAATCAATTATAACAGCTTCTTCCTGATAACACTCAAAACAAATGTATCCAATCAGCAAATTTCTTAATACCTACTTCTAATCTGTTCCTCTTAATTCATAGAAGCACTCATAACTTTTCAGAGAAAGTTCAAATACCATTTAAACGAAGTATCGTTTACCCAAGTTATAAAGAACTTAATCAATATAAATATTTCAAGCTTCCAAGACTCTCAAAACAAACTTCATCAAGCAAAACTTAAATCCCTACGATTAGAAATTGAACCCAAATTCATAGGTATGCTTCTACATCCTATAGTCTTCTATACAGACTTAAAGTCTTAAGGAAAACCTTTTTAACTGAGAACTCTTCTTCGTCTCAAGAGTATAATAATTAATTCAAGAAACTATAACAAAACTTATGTTAAGAGCTCCATCGATATCAACTACTTCACAAAAAGTTTCGAATAGTTCAAGTTTCTGTAGTTCATTTCGAAAGCAAAAACGATATCGAAATTTATCGTTCGATATATATTTCCCATCTCTGAGAATTTAAATAATTAATTTTTTATTGACTCTCAAGAATGACAAAGATATTGAAGAACTTAATTACCATTTCAATTGCAGGCACACAATAGACAATGAACGGCAACGGCCGTCGTCGTCGTTGTCGGTTGCCGTCGACCAACAACTGAACCGAGTCGCCAAAAGAGAGAGAAAAAAGAAGTCATTGATCTTCTGATCCATAAACAATGAGGGAAAAATATGAAAACAGATAGAATTTCAATTTTGCACAAATGAAAAGAGAACCGTAAATATTGGCTAATCGGATTTCATTTATTGTTATTATAGTTTTTCTATATTTCTTCTTTTTCTTGTTGTTGTTGCATAGTTGCCTTCTCGCAAGTCGCAAGCCAAAGAAGAGAAAGATGAATATCTTATGAAAGTTTGTACATTCACAGAGACTTCATAAGCTTGAGAACTCTATACAAAAAGAAAAAAGCAAACGCAATAAAGATAACATTACAGTTTATTAACAGAGCTGTGCAGACAAAATGTACATACATGAAGTAGAGTATCCTTTGAGAGCTTCATTGGTTGGAAAACGAAAGAGGATGGTATACAGCAATTCGCTTTTAGAAGATTGAAGGTTAAAAAACCCTTTGTGAACACAACTTCCAAAATGGACCTTATTTTTGAATCACTCTTTCTTATTTCCGTAAGAGGGCGAACGCCACGCCCCATAAGCTCAAAATCTCAAATATCTCGGTCTGTGGATAGGCAAAGAGGTCGACTATGACAGCATAGCCAGGGTAGAACTTTACAAAGCCATGACGGAATTTGGTTTCCCAAATAAACTGGCCTGTTAACATCTTCAATGGACTTCGACAAGAAATCCGTGACTGAAGCAATTCGCTTTTAGAAGATTGAAGATTAAAAAACCCTTTGTGAACACAACTTCCAAAATGGACCTTATTTTTGAATCACTCTTTCTTATTTCCGTAAGAGGGCGAACGCCACGCCCTAGGAGCTCATAATCTCAAGTATCTCTGTCTGTGGATAGGCAAAGAGGCCGACTATGACAACATAGCCAGGCCTGTTAGTATCTTCAATGGACTTCGACAAGAAATGGGTGACTGTACAAAAGCGTTTCCCTCGTTTCTAAGTCCACTGAAATATTGGCTTGCGCAAACGACATTGACATTTTTGGAAGGAACCAATAAGCTGTATAAACTTCATTTCTCCAGAACGAGCAGGCGGCGAAAAAACCATCAAGGAATATTCTTGTGAGATCAAGGCGGTTGGCGAAATAAGTATGAAAAAAGCTATACGCGGGCAGCTGATCAAATCCAACAGAAACTTCATTAGAGGCATACTTTCGGACTTGATAATTATAACGAGCTATGTTCAAACCTTTTTTTTTTATAATTTGCATCCACTCAAGGGATTTTTATACCCTTTCTATGCCAGAGACACAGTGAGTGCATTACGAAGAAGAAAATGGGTTGAAAAGGAGATAAACGCGTACATTGGTCTTAAATTCTTGAACATTGTAATGACTGGGAAAGACAGAATGTGGAAGAGAGTTACACATTCGCGTAGTACGGCTAAAAAATGATTCTCTATACTTGAGATTACGTCCGCAGTTGGGCTCGAATGTAAACTGATGGGCATTCCTGGAAGCGAGGGTATTGCGGTTGAATTGTTTAAGGGGAGGAATGCAACTGGCTATTTCTCTGGAGCACTTACCGTAGAAGTAACGATAAAACAGAGAGAGACAAGAAACGTTACAACGGTGGTCTAAAGGAGTGAATGAATCACTGATGTGTCTATCACCGATGATTCTTAAGGCTCTTCTTTGTACCATCCAAGAGGCTTAAGTATATGTAACTGGAGCACCAGCCCAAAGATGGGAATTGTACTCAAGCCTAGAACGGATATAAGTCTTATAGATAAAAGCCAGATCAGACGGGAAGAAAAATGTCTTGGACCGTCTTAAGAAACCCAAACAAATCCAAGGGAGAAATGCAACTGGCTATTTCACTAGAGCACTAGTCTAGACGTGGAAGTTCTACTCAACCTAAGGACGTATCTAAGTTTTGTAGATGATAGCCAGATCAGAAGGGGGAACAAATTTCTTGCATCGTCTAAAGAAACCGCATTTTTGGCAACATCGCGTATGTGCTCGGTCTACAAGAGGTGGTCAGTGATGCACCTACCGAATCTCGAGATGTTCGGAGTGCCACTCATGGACAGCGGCAAGGGGGGTATATATCGCTTCAACGATACAAGACAGCATTTAGTTTTTGAAGGCTTAAACCCCACGCGGTTTTTAAATCCCCATTGGAAAATGCTTTTTAAGTCAGAGTTTAATGAGCTTATCATATTTTGCCGTTGCAATTCCATATCCGAAGAGGAGCGATGTGAGTCTGGAAACGAATATGAAAAGCTAAGGGTACTATCGTCAGCGAAACAATGAGAAAAAGGGTCGGAGTCAAAACGGAGCCCAGGGGACACCAGCATTTATGTTGTGGGTTTCAGACTTGAATCCGTCCAATACAACTTGTATTCTAATCCAATGAAGAAGGGATTCATCAAACCGTTAGACCAGTATTTGAAACGAAAAAAATCCAGTCAGTTTGAAATATCTTTGCGGTACAATTCAAGATGAAAAGACTTGTTCAAAGGAGATGAACAGAGGCCATGTTATTGGTCCAGAAGAAGACCGAAAACCAGTCGAATGATATTGACATTTTACAGTACGTCGCACATGAACGTAACGAACTACAGACACATAGCAGGACTGGCGACTGAGGCCATCGGCTGGGACAGAACAAGATAGTTATTCAACAGAGAGAGACAGATAGACACATAGAAAGAAACCATAACATAAACCTACGTGGCACAGAGGAGGAGACCCAGATTTAAATTGTCTCATACCATCGCAGAAGTGGCCTCAGTTATCTGAGGCGATTTTTATAGAAAAAGAATGCTGCCGAAGCAGGGGCTTGAACCCGTAACGTTCGGCTTAGCAATAAACTACTCTTTCCTCTAAGGCAAGGCTACCTGCAGACCAATTGAATGATGATGATTCCGTGCATTATGAACGATAAGAGTTTGGAGTTCGAAAATCAATGCACAGCACTGTTGATAGTTTCGCTCAAATAGTCATCATCTATTTATTTTTCCTATGATGCGAGATTCGAACTGCAGATACATTTGTTACACTCATATAGGCATTCTCTATCGACTATCTATTCCTACTGTTATTTTAGCAGTACATACAGCAAAAAGCTCTAATTGGATTAGAAACACACTCAAACACACACACAACCCCAAAAATAATTCATGCTGAATGTTAGTATCTACCAAAAGACCCCATGCCCCCTTTCACTTCAAAGGGAAATAAAGTAACGAAGAAACGAAGTCTTACTTAGTTTGTTTGTGACTATTTGGGTATAATATGACGTCGCCATCGAAGTCTCCCCTTTTATCTTCCTTTGCTTTTCGAAGGCAATTTATAGTAATTGTAAAACTTAAGCTGGTCTTTTAAGAGGATTTTACAAATCGAATGCGAAATTCAATAGAGTAGAAAATATTGACACTATATTGGTACATGTCGCTTGCTTCTGGCTGTAAGACTTTCGTCGTCGTCAGCGGTGTCGATGACTGTTATTGCTTAATTTCGCAAAAAGGGTGTGTCGATTAAGCGTCAATAAAACTCTATTTTGGCAAGCTAATTTGAATAATGTTATAGTTGAGTTTTTTTTTGATTTTTTCGTAACCTTTTTTTTTAAGTGTAAATTTTATAAGTTGTGTTTACCATGGTTTTGTATTTCGTGGAAGACGGTCGTTTATGGTGTGGCTTACCTGGAATGAAAAAGAAGAAATGTTTTGATTAAATAAAAAGGATTTTCAATGGTGTCATTTAAGTACATTTAAATAAGGACCATTAAATCGTTTGTAAAGTACTAAAACCGAACATTGTTTCGACACTTGGTTATAAAGTTATAAGCAAAAAATCTTTGATTGCAATTTTTGCGGTCAGATTCCT
>CAKKXW010000005.1:13008766-13022305 GCA_920937365.1 Sphaerophoria rueppellii
GTGGACGGAAATACATAAAATATGTACGCTGCTCGGTCGTTATTTGCGTCTAGTTGTTTATTGGAGTGCACTTTTTGGTGTTTGGAAATGGATATTTATGTGAGAACGATTTTTTAATGGGCTTTCGAATGCATTCATAAGTAAAGAGAGGTTATTTTTTTTCAAACAGGCTTGCCATGACAATGACTCTATGGTAAAAGATTTTGAATGTCTTCTTAAAGCAACCGTGATTCTGTATCTTTTCCTACACACCAAGTGCTTACTTTACCTCCAAGTGGTAACCACCGGGTACTAGTTATATCTCTAAATATAACTTGCGAAAGTTGTAAGCGCGAGTGCAAAACGGAGAAACAGAAGCACTTTACCAGCGGCCCTACAAATTTTGTGGTTAGTGCGAGGGGCTAACAACCCCTCCAAAGTAAAAAACTAAGAAGTTATGTGAGAGATAGTAGCCTCGTATAATGACTCCCCTCTTATGGTAACCAGACCCAGAACGACGAAACGACAACGGACTATGCATTGAGAATTTGTCTCAATGGAATATAAGAACTAAGAACACCCTACACTCTAGGTGCAACTTAAAAACTTGAATCTGTCCTCACGCAGTATAAGGCAGGCATTACTTCGATCCAGGAATTACGATGAATAGGACAAGGTAAATGTAAAGAAAAAATTGCGACATTTATTACAGTAGTGTCCATAGCTTAGTGGTTAGGTGCGTTGACTGCTAAGCAGAACGTCGTGGGTTCGAATCCTACTCGGGCCCAAAGTTTTTATTTCATCTTTCACGGACACTGCCTCTTGCGAAGAACTGACAAAACTTCCAAGAGTATCATCTGTCATGAAAAAGTGCTTCTCAACTTTGCCGTTCGGAATCGGCGTTAAATTGTAGGTCCCCTCAATTCTTCACACGCACCTAGAGAATTGTTGATGAGAGTAGGCCTTGGCTCTTCAAGAGCTGTCGCGCCACTCTATTTAATTATTTTTATTACAGCTGTCATCAAAGAATTCACATATTTGGATGCGGATTCGTCGTGGGAAATCGGCTTAGATCAAAAGTCATCGATTTCAAGCCAATTAGTGATCGCCTGGCTGTAATCCGCGTCAAGGCCACACTACAAACCATCAGTATAATATGTACACTCGCCCCTACTGATGATGCTCAGGAGTCTTGCGAGGAGGATTCTTACGACCTCCTAGATAGAGCCTACGGAGCCTGTCCAGAGTACGACGTCAAAATCGTACTCGGAGATTTCAATGCAAAACTAGGGAAGGAAGACATCTTTGGCGGATTAGTTGGAAAGCACAGCCTCCACGAAGTTACAACAGATAACGGCTTCCGACTAATCGACTTTGCTGCAGCTCGTAATACGGTGATAAGTAGCACTAGGTTTCCAAGATCTACACAGCAACCTGGCGATCTCCGGATGGTCGAACCACCAACCAAATCGACCATGTGCTAATCGGCGCAAGGCACGCATCCAACATGGAGAACGTGCGCACTTTCCGAGGAGTAAATATTGACTCTGACCACTTTCTGGTAATGGCTAAGTTTTGAACTCGACTATCAAATGACAGAACGGCCCAAAGAAAGAAGTTCAACATCGGTTGCCTTGGCAGCGATTCTCTGCCGTCCTCCCAAATACCACAGATGTCTACACCTTGTTGAACCAATATCGCGAAATAATAAAAAATGTAGCCGTTGGTCTCGGTGCTGGTGATCAGGGCCGGCCTTAGCCATCTTGGCGCCCCAGACGAGTCAAATATTTGGTGCCCTTTTTTATTATAAACTATATAACTTAATTCTCCACAATTAAAAAGGATGGAACTTGTATCTCAGTTATAAAATAAAATTTCAAGTTGATGAAAAAGTAGAATTTATGCTTGAAAGAATATTACGTGAGCACTCGAAGCTCTTTACACTATTTAATATGCTTACACTACAATCAATAAGAGTTGATTTTGTTGAAAATGCACACTCATCGAAAGTAGAACGAAACTCAATTTAGGCATTTTATGCCTAATTTCTTCACAAATACTCTTAAAACTAGATCTAGTGAATCTCGGTCTAACGTTAGAACATAGTTTTACGAATATTTGGAAATCGTGGTGCTTATGTGCGTGGGTATTTAAAGAGAACGTGGGATTGGAATCCTATTCGTGTCTATAAAATATGGATACTAAATTCATTCCACTTTTTACTGTAGTTGTGGATGTTGAAGGTTTTCTGAAAACAGTTGATGAACTGTTAAGAACTTTTGATTTGTTAAATGGAAGCGCCGAAAAAAAAACGGTGTCGTCCCAGCTCGGTCCCTAGCTAGCTGTCTCCAGTTTTGCACTCTAACTTGATTGAGGTCCTCTTCCACTTGAGTGAGCAACCTGAGTCGCGGTCTTCCTCTCCTCCTTCGTCCCTCGGGAATAGTGTCGATAGCTCTTCGGGTCGGAGCATTGGTGTCCATCCGCTCTAAATAACCGAGCCATCTGAGTCTCTGGACCTTGACCCTTCTGTCTAGGTCCATATCGTTGACAACCCGTAAGGTTCACTGTTATATAAACTTCGCCATTCCCCTTCAATGCACACGGGGCCAAAGATGCAAAGATGGCCCGAAGAACTTTCCTCTCGAAGCAGCCTTAGCCACTTTCATCCGATTTTGTGCATGCTTTTGCACCATACAGCAGGACTGGGATGATGAGCGTGTTGTACAATTTTACCTTAGTTGCTCGAGAGAGGGCTTTTCCATTCAACTGCTTTCTTTGCCCAAAGAAACAGCGATTAGCCAGAGTTATTCTTCGTCTGATCTCGGCGCTGGTGTTATTGCCCCTGTTTATAGCAGAGCCTATGTAGACAAACTCCTCCACAACCTCGAAAATGTATGCGTCTATTGTGACGTTCTATCCGAGCCGTCGGTGTTAGGTGTCCTTCCTCGAAGACAGCATATACTTCGTTTTTCCCTCATTTACCGCTAAACCCATTTTTGTCGCTTCTGTCTCAACCCTCACAAAGGCGCCATTGACATCACGCTGTGTTCTTCGCTATCTTCTCTAGAACGATGTTAAAGAAATCGCACGACAGTGCATCGCCTTGTCTGAATCCTTTTCCAGGATCTGCTGGCCTGAAGCCACATTGATAAGGACCAATCATATTGTTGACGGAAGGTTTCAGACGTTCACATATTACAGCAGAGAGCATCTTGTAGGCGATGTTAAGTAGACTTATTCCTCTGTAGTTGCCGCAGTTTAGAGGATCTCCCTTTTTAAGGATCGGGCAAACAAAGTGCCACGTATTGCCATTCGATAAATATGCCGTTCTGCCAGGATAACGTTCGCATCGTACTAAATAAATGGCCATAAAAAGGAATTCATCAAAAAATTGTATCTATTATCGTATAATAAACCGAGTTTTAACTCACTAGACTCCCGGATCCGGGTGGCTAGTTGCATCGAAGTTTTAACTACAACAAAGTTCTAAATAGAAGTTCTTACACATAAGTACTTGGTGAAGAATTGACTTAAAACTCAAATGAGTTTTAAGAGCTATAGAACTTTTAACAGTATTTAATCTTTTTCTATTCAAGTATGTGCAATCGTATGCAAGTACACCATTATACCATTTATCCACAGGATCTCAAGGATTTTGGTCTATGTTGAGTAGGTTGTCCTTGGGTTGAGCTGCCGGCAGGCACGATAGCATGGCCAATTGGGCTTGCTCGTAGAAGGGGGGGATCTTGCGGTTCCCCTTGGAATATATCGTGCCTTGAGTCGAATATCGCCATACCACAAAATAATCTTTTAAATATCGTTCCTAACATCAAATTTACCTTGTTTTTACGGCAACGATAGCTTTTTCATTGAGGCTCTCTTTAATCGCTACATATATAGTGACTCCGTGGCCACTGCGCCCCTCCTCCTAGTTTTAGTATAACGATACTCAATGTTTTTTTTTTACCAAACACTATCTCAACAATCTCTTGTGTCTTCTAAGTGTAGCGTGTAGAGTATGGTGAAAAAAAAAAAACCTAAGAACAATTGGAAACAATTAAGAGAATAGTCGGCTAAAACAACACAAGATGAAACTCATGAACATTTTTCGAGTTTCCCATGAATTTTTTGATTTAGATCTTGACAACCTCACAATTTGTTGATTGTTTGTTGTGCTGGCTGACGTGGCGCCCCCAAGAGCAGCAAGAGAAGAGTACGGAACAAAAAGAAGATATGAGATGCATCCGCAGTTTCTCAGCTCAAAGATCTAGAAGAGTTTCGGACCAAGAACAACATCCGGCGTTTCTTTAAAAGATCGAAGCAATTAGCTTCTGGTTTTAGAACCGGGACACAGTCCCTTCGAAACAGTGGGGGAAACCTAGTCACCGAAGCACAGGGAATTCTAGATGTTTTCAAACAGCTGCTGAATGCGCAAACTGTCGAGCCAGCTAATGATGAAAGAGAAGCAAGACTAGTCAATGAAGACCCAGTCGCAGCCCCCAGCGTAGAAGAGGTAGAAAGAGCCATCCAAAAGCTAAAAAATAACAAGTCCGCCGGGTCGGATGGCATACCTGCGGAACTCTTAAAATATGGAGGATATGTTTTGATGAACCGCATGCACCAGATGATCAACAAAGTGTGATAAATGACTTTAAATGTCTTCTTTAAGCAACCGTAAACGGTAGCTTTTGTATGATTTCGTGTGATAGACGACGTGTCAACAGATCGTCGCTACTGCTCAAGCATAATCCGGGTACGCTGTTTTCGGATTGTCAATAAGAACTCGAGGACAGATTGCTTGCAGCCAACGAAAACACGAGCAGAACCTGTTACATTCATGCACTTGGCCTCGCCCTCTTAATGCCTGACGAAGACAAAGAGTCCGAAACATTATTAACATTTACCTGTGTTAAGAAGGAAGTTCATTGAAGAACTCCATACTATTCATACTATTTCAAGAGGAAAAACTGAACAAAATATGCCATCGATGCCGATGGCTTACCAGCACTGGTGATCTAATTCAGGAAGCGGTGAAATGTGCTGACGCTGCTGCCTATGATGATTGAGGAGCAATAGACCAAAGAGGAAGTGGCTTTTTATGTAAAAAAGATGTATAACATTTTCTAACTTATTTTAGCAATTCTGCAGGGCAGATACGATATTAATTCCAGTTCAAAATGTTAATCGCCAAATAATTGTCAAACACCAAACCATTCGAACGCTCCTCACCCATCATTTCTCCATCCTCATTTGTCCTTTAACGTCAAGCTGGTTACTTCTCATTTTAATTCGATTTCTTGATAGCTTGCTGCTGCCAAAACCGGCCTAAGTCTTAGTCCCCCAATCGCAATAATAATCATAATAATAAATTCCCTTTCAAGTCATTTAGAATGGGCTGGCCGTCTTGCTGCGTGCACATAGCCCCACAATACTTCGTAGTGTCACCCATTAACCCTTTATCTCTAAACAAACATTATCTCTTATTCACTTAACTGCCTCTCGTTTTGTTTGTCCTTGTCCTCGTCATCCTTACGCTTGGCATAATTCCAACTCCAGAGCCCCACCCAACTCCAAAGAATATCCCATTCCTTTGATTTTCATATGTTAAATTTGCGTGCACTTAATCGTTATTAGCTCCGACACAATTGTCTCCGTATCCGAATCGCTGCCAAAGCCTCATTCTTGTGTGTCTCTGTCTACCTACAATAATTAGAACTGTATGTTATGCGCCGTTTTGAATCCTGTCTGAGTCCTGTAGCCAAGCAACGACGATAAACGATGCCAATGCCAGTCGGATGATGACGAATGTCATGGCCTCTCTTTTTGGAACGTTGTTATTACTTTGCTCGGATATTCCTTGGGTGTGTTTGTGTCAACGCTCGAGTGCACGTCAGGACGATAGAGAAAACGGTAACGGAATACCAAGGAACAGGAAATATCCCCATGAGTCATTGTTGTTATGATAAAAAGGTTATTTTTTCTGCTTTACATATGAACTTGTGTTGGAGCTCAATTTCAAGTTTTAGAGAGATGGGGCTTAAAAAGCAGTAGGCTGGTCCGAAAAAAAATTAATTTTGATAGTAAATTTACTTTTTCAAAAATGTTTAACCTTTTCCTTTTATGAGAAAGTATTTAGGTCACCCTAATGACCATATATTTGCACAGGAAGAATGCGCGGATAAGCGTCTGACAAACAATTGAAGGTCGCACAGGATACTATCGCTCTCGTTGTTCTCAGCTTAAATAGAATCACAGGGGGTAAATTTGGTTGTCTATTCTTGTGTGATGTAATTTTCTCTCTGCTTGTCAAAAGAGGGAGCTGCAAGAGACGACCGACGATGATGATAGCCAGGCGAGTCATCAGTATAGAAAGAATCACAGAGTTTATAGAGTAAAAGCCTTCGAGGCGTAAAGTTGATATATTATGCACTACTGATTGTTTTTTAGAGGTCTCTGCTGTGTCCTGGGTGTCGTCTGTCGTGTGTGTGTATGTTCATTCTAATGTGTCAATTGTGAAAGGACATTATTTTTTTATTCTGTACCTAGTACTTCTTTGTTCTCTGACTGTGATGGCTGCAGTTGTCCATGAATTCGCAATTCTTTTTGCATAGTGGAGCGATGAATAAACGGTCCACAATCACATTGCCGTGTTTCTAGAACATTTTTACAGCAGATATGAGTTGGGGGTTTCATGATTTTTTTTTTTTTTATTCTGAGAAAAGTGGGCGGAGGATTTGAAAGGATCTGTCCGGTCGGAGGATACAAAGTTGGATTTTTTTTTTCATTATTTCGCTATTTATTTGCTTAAAGGTAAAGTGAGTACCTACCTTTTGCTACTGCTACCTGAAACTTGAGTTGAAATTCTGTTTATTTTATATGCAGGAAAGTTTTGGTGCACAGGAAAATGCATCGCACGTAGAGGTAGGCTACTACATTTGAACGAACATGTACCTAACCTACAAGAGCAGGGAGTATCCTTGAAAGCAGATGTTTAAATAGGAACACAATTTTAAACAACACAGAGACTTGCTATGTAAAATGCATTGGAAAAAGTTTATGCGAATGTCCGTTTCCGTTGCGCGCATGGAGGAGTTAGTACAACAGAACGAAAGTTATTAGAGTTTTCTACATGCAGGCTACGAAGTAGGTTCTATGAGAGACCGAGCTTTATAGGTTCTAGATACTTCACTTTCCACTTTGTATATGCAATTAGAGTAATTGGAAGTAGAAGAGGGTTTTGTTTGAATTTATTACTTTTTGTTCCTATTTTTTTCGGTTGAATTGAGTTTTTATTCAAAATTTAACGCTTAAGTTGAGATTAGGGGAAATGTGTGTAAATGCGAGGTTCGTTTTTTTATTAAAGTTTTAATTTTTTGTTTTATTTGTTTTTTTTATAAAAAAAATGGACTTAAGGAGACCTTGAATGAAAAAGTCTAAACATTCTGGGAGCAGTACACCATGAATGCTTCAGGCGTTATCATAGCAAAGCTACTGAACTTTAAGTTGGCAACACTATTTAAGGTGGTAGCCATTCGTCCTTGGAAATTTTAATGCAAAGCTGCGTAAAGAAGAAATCTTTGGTGGACTAATCTGACGACATAGCCTACACGCCACCACGTCCGATAACGGATTTAGGCAAATCGACTTCGCTGCGGGGCGAGACGTAATGGTAATGGCAAGCTATTCCCACATCTCGATATCATAAGGGAACATAGAAATCTCCTGAAAAATCAACCGTCAATCAAATTGATCACATTGCGATCGACGCACGACACTTCTCTAGCATACATGTCCGCACATTCCGAGGTGCCAACATCAACTCGGACCACTACCTTTTTCCTTTTTGTAGCCAGGTTACGAATGCGGATATACCGATCAAGGCAAACACGTAAAAATGCTAGGAGAAATTTCGACTTCAAGCGGCTACAATCGCAAGAGATTTCTAGATCCTTTTACGATTGTGTCTCCGAAAATCTCCGCAGAAGTACTTTGCTGCCAGCACTAAATGTAGAAAACCAGGGGCAACACTGACCAGCAGCCATCAGATATGCCGTCTCTAGCGCTAGGGTTTACACGGCCACCACTGCGAAATCCCTGTTTTGACGATGAGTGCCGGCGAGCACATGCAGCTAAACAAAAAGCATACAAAGCGGCACTGCAAAGAAGGAAACGAGCAGCTCATGAGCTCTAGGAGCAGAAAAAGAGAGAGAAGCACAAACTGCTCAGAAAGAAAAAAGGGAGCATGTGAAGCGCGTGATCGAATGGAAAGTGGGATGTCACAACAGGAACGATGTTCGAAAGTTTTACAAAAAGGTTAAACAAACCGTCATGGCTTGTACACCCCGAACCGAAGCCTGTAGAGACCATCAGTTAGTGCTGAGGATATGGAAGGACCACTTTTCCAAGCTGTTAAATGGCGATGACGAGCAAAACTCCGCCAGCAAAACAGAACCATTCAATTTGGGTGCAGCAGGCCAACAATTCCACGCACCCGACCTTGAAGAAGTGAAGATAACGATATCTAAACTTAAGTCGAACAAACCGCTGGGGCAGACGGGCTAGCCGCCGAACTGTACAAAGCAGCTGGAGATGAGGAGCATGCAGCAGTTCATCTGCAAAATTTGGTCAAGGGAAAGCATGTCCAACGAATGGAAACTCAGCATCGTATGCCTGATCCTCAAGAAAGAAGATCCCCTGAACTGCACCAATAACGGAGGTTTAAGTCTCTGCTGTGCTGTGTGAACATTTGAAGCCCTTCGTCAACAACCTAATAGGTCCTTATCAGTGTGGCTTCAGACCCGGAAAGTCCACTATCGATCAAATATTCACCCTACGGCAGATCTTGGAGAAGACCCAGGATCTTCAAATCGATTTCTACCACCTTTTTATCGATTTCAAGGCCGCGTATGACAGCACCTGTAGAGATAGAGACCAACGCTATAGAGCAATGTCTAGTTATGGCATCCCAAGAAAACTCGACCGTCTGTGTAAAATGACAATGGAAAACTGACGCTGTTCCATCATGGTCGGAAAAAACCTAACGGACGAATTTAATGTCCAAAAAAGGTGTTAAACAAGGCGATGCGCTGTCAAGCGATTTCTTCAACATCATTCTTGAAAAGATTGTGCAAAGCTCCTACGTCAACACCAGAGGCACAATCTTTCAAAGGTGTGTCCTGCTACTAGGATACGCAGGCGACATTGACTAAATTGGAAGAACACAGCGTGATGTCAGTGGAGCGTTCGTGAGTCTTGAGACGGAAGCCTGGAAGATGGGTCTAGCGGTTAACTAGAGCCAGACCAAGTTAAGGCTGTCAACAAGAAAGGACAACCAACATCGACGTTTTGGAGTAAACGTCAACATAGACAGATTTAACTTCGAGGTAGTAAAGGACTTCGTCAACCTAGGATCTGCTATTTACTTAGACAACAATACCAGCGCTGAAATCAAACGAAGAATCGCTCTTGCCAATCGCTGTTTCTCTAGATTTAGAAGGCAATTGAATAGTAAAGTCCTCTTCCGAGCAACTAAAGTGACATTCTACAAAACTCTAATCATCCCGGTCCAATATATGGTGCAGAGACCTGGACCATGACAACATCCGATGAAAACGCTCTGTGCTGCTTTGAGAGAAAAATTCTTCGAGTGATTTTTGGTCCTGTCTACATAAATGGCGAAGGGAGACGAAGATTCAAACAAAAACTGTACGAGCTGTTCAGCGACACTGACCTAGCCAAAAAAGATAAGGTCTAACGACTTAAATGGTTGGGTCATGCTGAGCGAATGGAAAATAATGCTCCGGCTCGTAGAGTCTTCGAATCCAATCCGGAAGGACGTCGCAGAAGAGGAAGACCGCAACTGAGGTGCAGCACACAGGTGGTAGAGGACTTGAACCAATTTGGCGTGCAGAACAGGAGACAGCTAGCTAGCGACCGAGCTGACTGGAAGCGTTTGTTGGATTTAAGCCCTGGTCCGACCTGGACTATAGCGCGACCATAAGTAAATAAGTAAGTAAGCAACATTCGCCGCGTTATTTTCGATATCATAATCAGTCTGGCCAATGAAGTTACTCATTTCCCTGAGTCGCAACCGTTATCCGGCTTGGGTTTCCTTCAACTAGACACCTCTGAGCTAGCTGTCTAGCCCGCAGGAATTTACCAAGACTGCTTCGAGTTAGATTTCTATATAGATCATGATTAAATTGTCTTCGGAATCATCCTTCCTCGCAAGTAAGGCCAAGAATTCTCGGCGAGGCTTTTCTCTCGAACGCGGGTAAGAGTTTTGTATTTAAAGAGCCTTGAAAGACTAAAGAAGGTTCTGTGCGTTTTGAGCGACAGTCAGCGCATTCCTTCTTCCATAATTTAATTGAAGGATCGTACTACCTCGAACTCATGCTCCTCCACTTTAATTGTTCTTCTTCTAATACTATCCGGTCCGTTTCCATTGCGTTTGTTTTTTTCTGATCTGAAGCCCAAATTTGTGAGAGTCGGTCATGAATAATTTTAATTTTTTTTTTATGTTGAAAAAAAAATCGTCCTAAATGTTAAACAAGGCAACCCAACATTTTCTTTTAACACAGTCCAAATTTCCTGCTTCTTTTTTATCCTTAAGCCAAATTTATTAATTCCTTAAAAGCATCCAGCTCATCAACTTTAAGAGACCAGTTAACATTAAAGCTAATTCTTAACACAGAGCAATTTTCCAGTATTTAATTTTTAGGTCCCTGAGTAACAAGAAGCCCAAACCTAAAATCAAAATAAAAACTGGCAGACCAGAAACCTCCGCATTCCAAAAATCCAAACCTTCTTCAATCTCATTTATCCCGAGAGAGAAATTCCGCACTGCCTTCAAATGGAAAATAATGACTCTGACTCTCCCACATTTTGCTCAAAAATTCTGAACAAGGGTTAAACTTTTTTTTTCTGTTTTTTGAAAAATAAAAAAATAACGACGTGTGATTGTATCTTTCACTTATGAAATAATTCCTAATGAAACCTTATCACCCGTCTAAAGGAATTTTCTACCCCATCCCGTGTGTCGATGTCGACCGTGGTGGTCTTTCGTCGACGTTCAAAACAGTGTCGTCAGTGTGAGCCGAGTTCAATCTCCCTCAAGGGATGATTTTCTCGCATAGTCAGTTTAGTAACGAGTATAAATCAAATTGTTCCCCTTTGGACATTTAACTTTTGTATCTGCCTGCGACTGAGACAAAAAAAAAAAAAAAAAAAACACGAAAACAGGAAACATTTTGCAAAATATAATCCGAAAGGATTTAGTCGCACAAGCTTCTTTTCTAACAAAAATTCTCTTATTCCCTTTTTTTTCGCTATCCTTTTCGGTTCCATTTTGGTTCTCGGTTGGGATTCTTTTCATTAAAATACAAATTTTTCCACATTGTGCGGCGCTTTAAGAGGATCAAGGAATTTTTAAAATATTTTTTTTTCCTTGAAAGCATATAGATTGTTGATTCAGTGGGAGGGGCAGTCTATGATGTGGACAACATAAAACTTGTGAGGATACGTTTCTCTACAAAAATTAAGAACGGTTCGTTCCTTTTTTTCTTCTTCTTTAAAATTTATGAACGGGATTTTGAGGCAATTTACGCTATGGCTGGCATTAAGGAAAACATAATAATGAGGCGAGGGTTGGGGTATTTCGTGTGTTTTATGAGATGAAAAATAAGAAGTGCAAACGTCTGCACAACATAAATATGAAGATGAACGAAAATTTATTTACCAGCAAAAAAAATATGTTCCTAAAGGAGAACAGGGATACCAGAAGAAATTTGGGGAAATGAACCTAATTTAGGATTTATTCTTTTAGATTTGAAGATAATTAGGGATTTTCAAAAATTCCCTTTTATGAAAGAAAAGGGAGTAAGCGAGTGTGGGTGGTTTGAAATTTATTTTTATTAATTATCTGTCAGTGACTTTAATTAAATTTAATGGTTGAGTGGGCGTTTTTTTTTTTTTATTCAGAGGATTATCCTTATGCTTGAATTTATATAAATTAATGTAAATTAGAGATGGTATTTTAATGAGGGTTTTATGTAATTTATCCAAGCGGAAAAAATGGACACTTAGGCATTATTTTCTTGGAAGGGCGAAAATTAGTGTTTGTGAAATAAAATATTCGTCGGTACTTTTTTATGGAAGTTGAAATGAATTGCTGCTAATTAGTTTTCATGCTAAAAGATCTTTAAAAATATGACTTCAGTGAAAAAAGCCTACTTCAACACGCCTTTGCCAATTTTTAGGTTTTCTCAACTTTTATTTCCTGAGTCCGAATTCCTGAAGCTAAGTAGATAGATAGATAGATAGATAGATCTTTATTCAATATAAAAACTAGTACATAAAGTCATTGAGAAAAACTTGAATATTTAAAGGCATGACATATCTGTCGTCTGCCCGAGTGGCAAATTTGCTTGAATCTTTTACAGATTTTTTTTTTTTTTTGAATAGTTAATAGGACTTTTAGTTTAGTTAAAACATAATTTAGAGTTACTTTTTACATATCACGAGATTGTTTTTTTTTATGTAAATATAAATATAGACAATTTTTTATAGTTAATAGGACTTTTAGTTTAGTTAAAACAAAATTGAGAGTTACTTTATATCAAATTCATTCTTTCTTAGATTTTTTAAAAGGCTTCATTAATTATTTTGGATCTGTAAGTGCTGGCGTCAGTATAATAATCAAAAAGTAGCTTCCAATCACCGTCATTGAGTAAAACATGCACCTCTTCCTCTTCTAAAACATTTTTTCCGAAGTAGACGCGCCTTATTTCCTTTAGAATTGGACAGATTCCGATGAAGTGATACACATCTTCCCGTGCTTGTAGATTACGCAAGTTGCAAAGATCTGGACCCTCGTTTCGATGCGGCATGGCATTCAGCTTGATAAGCTCACCTCTGATTTTGAAAATCATCCCAATGACATAACAGGAATAACGACTGTTGAAATAGTTGAGCTCTTTAAGATTGAGGTTAGCCCTTGAGTAATACACTCTTTCGGTCGACGCACGAGCTTTTTCTATAAAGGCATACCTTTCATTTTCGTCAGTGAGCATGATGACTTCGTATAAATCCTTTTTCAAGTTAAGTATGTTGCTCACTTCCCAGTTCATCGTAACACCACAATCGGCCGCTATTTTTGTCCATTCTTTGAAAAAAAGAGTTTTATGTTGTATTGCATGGCGCATTATCAACTTAGGCAGCCTGGAGTTACTCATTTTTACCACCCTTAATAGATAGTCAGCATTCAATTTTAGAGTTAAAATGAACATTGTTGGCAGACCAGATTCTAAATTATACATATACTTTGGAGTATTAATTGGTAGGTAAAAAACTTTTCTTAGAAAAAAACGTAATAGATATTCAACGATTTCGAATTTCTGTGCACCCCACACCTGTGCTCCATAAAAGAGAATGGATTGAGCCGTAGCATTAAAGACTTTAAACTTTGAACTAAAAGTTATCAGTTTGTTGCAAAAGATCTTTTTCCAATTCGAGCAGATTGCTATCTTAGCTTTTTCCAGTTTAACTTTAAGGTGTTTTTCC
>CAKKXW010000005.1:13022315-13032835 GCA_920937365.1 Sphaerophoria rueppellii
TTTAAATTTTTTTATTGCCTTTTATACTTCTCTCTTTATCGCTGATAGAACCGTCGTATAAACAACCTTTCGTCGCTTCTCCTTCTACTCAACTATCCCGAAGTGCTATGCTATGCTATGGCTATAAAAAGCTAACATAGCCCACTTTTTTCCTCGCTTTAATAGTAATGAACATTTTTTTCTTATTTCGATATTTTATCGAGTATCGTATCGGTATCGTATCGAATTCGATAACGATACGATAAATTTGTCTTAAAATTATCGCTGATATCGATACGATACGATGAAATAATTTGTTATTCGATACGATACCGATACAATCGAAAAATATCGGTATCGTATCGTATCGTGAAGCCCTATCAACTCATCTTCCTCTTCGCTGCTTTCCAACAAATATGCTGCCAAGATAGTCGCTATTTCTCTCTTCATATTTTCCGTTATTTTTTTAAATTTTGTTCAATTTGATTTATTGCACAACTTATGACTTCATGAACTTTGCATAACCAAATCGCTAAGTGGCTGCCCTATGTCCTCGATAGCCTCACGAATTCCATCTTTGAGGTTATGAATCGACGCTGATTGGCTGTTGACGTAGACCTTATCTTGCACGTGGCCAAAAAGGAAGAAGTCGCAAGGTGTTAAATCACAAGATCTCGGTGGCCAATTGTGATCACCTCTTCGAGAGATAATATAGTCCGGATACTTTTCCCGTAAAAGATCGATGGTGTCATTGCTTGTGTGGCACGTAGCGCCATTTTAATAGTGAATTTCAATAATTTCAATGCGTTGTTGAAGCGTGTCCGTGTATCGTTCCATTTTTATTAAAGGCGTAGTTTCTACTTGTGACATGGCAATAAATGGCAGCTTCAAAAGTGACTATTCAAAATAACACCTCTCATTGGAAAACCCTTTATTTGACTTCCGAAATTAAATTTCATATTTCAATCAATTTATTGGAAGAAAATTCTCTTCCAATGGGTCTACCAATTTTTTTGTTCATTTAAGACTATCAATCGTGTAAACAGACAATTTTTAATTGGATCACAAAAAATTGTCGGCAATAGACATCCAATTTTCTTCCAATAAATTGACTAATTTTTGGACGAAATTATCCAATTGTATAAACAGACATTTTTCATTTGATAGAAAATTGGCAATTGAAAGCTCATTGGTTGCTGTTGGAAGACTTTTGACATTTCGGCCAATATTGGAAGATCTTCCAATCGTGTATACTTAGCTTAAGAATAATTCTAGACACTTAAACTGTGTTATTCGCTAACAAGGTCCAAAGTCAGCAGTTAAAGGTCGACCTTCGCAATTTGAGCATTAGATCGTCTTGAATTGAATAACAATTTTGGTTCAAAAATAAGGTTGCTTGGGTGTCATATTCATCATTGTCGGCCTAGCCAATGAAATTTCTGCTTTCTTCTGCTCCATATGCGGGAACTGGTCCATGCCTAACTCTGCAAGTTTTTCCATTTATCCCAATTGTTGGGTGACGCCATCCTGTTCTTGGTTTGCTGCTAAGTCTTCTATCATATCATTTCCTTTTACTAGATTTGCGTCCGTGTTCAAATTTTTTGCGTTTTTAAAGGATTTACTTCTTACCTACTTACTTATCCGGCTCACAATCCATGAAGGATATCAGCCTGAAATATTGCAGCCTTCCAGCGTGATCGGTCCGTCGCATACACTCTCCAGTCGCCGAAACCAAGCACTCTGGCTTCCGCAGTCACTTAGTCTTTGTACCGTAGGTTCGGTCTTCCTTGCCGTTTCGAACCCGGGGGCTAGTATGAGAAAACTTTCTTGGCTGGAGCGTTGTCGTCCATTCGCTCGATGTGGCCGAGCCCATGTTGCCGTCTTTTCTTGGCCTTCTGGATTACATCCACATCTTGGAACAGCTCGTACAGTTCTCGGTTGAACCTTCTTCTCCATTCGCCATCGTCGCATAAGGGACCGAATTTTTTTTTCGAAAGTGCCCAGAATCAATTTCCCTTTTTTACTTATCGTCCAGTACTCGGCGCCATAGAGTAGGACTGGTAAAATCAAAGTTTTGTATAGCAGACAGTTTGTCTTTCGAGTAAGGAGTTTTGAACCTAGTAGTTTTGCCAAACCGAAGCAGCAGCGGTCCGCTAGGATCTCCACTAAGTATGTCGTTTGTGGGATTGATGTTTGTTCCAAGGTAGGTGAACTCGTTAACGACCTCGAAATTGCTGCTACCAACAGTGACGTTTTGGTCCTAGGCGGTGGACAGATGTTGTTTGTTTGTTGGTAGCATGTACTTTGTTTTGTCCTCATTCACTTCAAGCCCAAATAGTTTCGCCTGTTCTTCAATCGCTGTGAAGACCTCAAGCACAGTTTCTTGGATCGTAGATGGGGCATATGAAGCTTATCGACCAGTCAGTGGGCATGCATTCTTCCTCCCACACTTTGTTGATGACCTGGTGCATGCGGTTCATCAAAACACATCCTCCATATTTAAAGAGTTCCGCAGGTATGCCAACCGACCGGACGGGTTTTTTATTTTTTATCCTTTGGATGGCTCCTCCTATCTATTCTGCGCGGGGGCTTTGGCTGCGTCTTCATTGACTGGTCTCGCTTCTCTTTCACTAGCTCGCTTGACATTTTGCGCATTCAGCAGCTGTTGGAAATACTGCTTGAAAACATCTAAAATTCCCTGTGCTTCGGTGACTAACTTTCCTTTACTGTTTCGAAGAGCCTGTGTCCCGGTACTGAAGCCAGAAGCTAATTGTTTCGACCTTTAAAAGAAACGCCGGTTGTTGTTCTTGGCCCGAGAATCTTCTAGTTCTATGAGCTGAAAAACTGCGGATGCTCTTTTCTTCCTTCGCAGGGTCCTTTTCTCATTTCTCCTTTTTGTTCGGTTCTTCTCTCTTGTTCTCTTGTTTTCCGTTGCAGCATCTGCAAACGTGCTTTTTCCGTCTCTCTTTTCAATTGCGCGCTTTCATCATCATACCACTGGTATTTTTTCGGGAATGGCTGCCTGGCTGGTAGTCTATGGTGGTCTCGGCAACATTTTTTTATTATTTCGCGATATTGGTTCCACAAGGTGTTGACATCTGTGGTATTTGGGAGGACGGTGGAGAGTCGCTAACTGTAGTCTCTGGCATTATCCGGAGTGTCTAGGCAACCGATGTTGAACTTCTTTCTTGGGGCCGCACTTGTTTTTTGTCGTTTGATAGTCGAGCTCTACACTTAGCCACTTTCAGAAAGTGATCAGAGTCGACTTTTGCTCCTCGGAAAGTGCGCGAGTTCAAGATGTTGGATGCTTGCCGATTAGCACATGGTTGATTTGGTTGGTGGTGCGACCATCCGGAGATCGCCAGGTTGCTGTATAGATCCTTCATCTTTAAGACCTAGTGCTACTTATCACCGTATATTGGAGCTGCAGCAAAGTCCATTAATCGGAAGCCGTTATCTGTTGTAACTTCGTGGAGGCTGTGCTTTCCAACTAATCCGCCAAAGATGTCTTCCTCCCCGATTGTTGCATTGAAATCTCCGAGTAAGATATTGACGTCGTACTCTGGACAGGCTCCGTAGGCTCTATCCAGGAGGTCGTAAAAATCCTCCTTGCTAGAGTCCTGAGCATCATCGGTAGGGGCGTGTGCACATATTATATTGATGTTTTGTACTGTGGCCTTGGTGCGAATTACTGCCAGGCGATCACTAATTGGCTTGAAATCCATGACTTTCGATCGAAGCCGATTTCCCACGACGAATCCTCATCCAAATATGTGCATTCTTTGATGACAGCTGTAATAGATGTCGCAATTTTTTCTTTCATTGTCCCTGATCCTATCCATCGTATTTCCTGGATCGCAGTAATGTCTGCCTTATACTGCATGAGGACAGATTCAAGTTTTTGAGTTGCATCTGGAGTGTAGAGTGTTCTTACATTACAGGTACAAACTCTCAATGCATAGTCTGTTGTCGTTCCGGGTCTGGTTACCATAACGAGGGGGTCATTATCCGAGGCTACTATCTCTCTCATAACTTATAATTTTTTTTACTGTGGAAGGCTTGTTAGCCCCTCGCAGTAATCACCAAATTTGTAGGGCCGTTGGTTAAGTGCTTCTGTTTCTCAAGTTTCGCAAGTTATATTTAGTGATATAACCAGTACCAGGTAAAGTAAGCACTTGGTATGTAGGAAAAGATACAGCATATGCCCCCTGATCCGACAACACCCAACTATCTTTTAAAGGACTTACTTCACCATACCAGCCGAGCGTCAAGAGCAGAAGTAGTAGAAGACGTTTGATGAAAATAACACTCATCCAAAAAATATTTCTAGGAATATCGTAGTTTTTCTTTAAATTGATGCAGTGACACTAGACTATCAAAACATAATTCAATTACCTTACCGACTATTGAACACAATTATAAACAAGATGAGTAAAAAATCCTTCAATGCAAATCTCCACAAAGTTCACAAATTCCAACACAAACCATGACGCAAAAAGTGTAGACAATTCCAACGATATTGCTTGATTCAATACACAAGGAAGAAAGAAAATAATAAAACTGTCATCTGTCTTAAGTCTCTTTGATCCTCGACAAAAGAAGCAAAACAAAAAACCGCCTTATACAACTCCTCCTTATTCTTTTAACAAGAAGACAAAGGAGAACCGAAGAAGAAGAAAAACTTCTTAAACATCATTAAGTAGTGATAAAAACTTGTAATAGCATGGAAAAGACAAGAGAGAACAAATTAATGTAACTTGAGACTTTTTGATATGAAATTCTTTGGCTCCACGTTCTTCTTCAATTTTTCTTCAATTTTTTAGTTAGTTTTTCTGCACTTTTTTCTTGGTGGAGCAGAACTACAGAAGCATACAATATTCCTTACCGGTGCGGTGGAAGAAAGGCAATACAAAAAATACTTCATCGCTTCTAGGAATCCGTTTGATTCCTGAATTCAGTGTTCTTCCTCTTGAAATGTCGGAGAAAGCAAATTTGTTTCTCGAATCCTTTTTTTCCTTTCTTCTCATTATTTTTTGTCGGTGAGTCGCGTCCGTGAGTCATTGGTGTATATTTCATCTACATTTTTTTTGGTTCTCCTTCTATGGAGCCATTTATTCAGGGAGCATGGGAAAAATAGAAAAATATACTTGAAGAATTTTCTTCAGCGGAATGATGTTGAAATTCGTCCAGAATCCCATCCAGGTGAATAAGTAAAGAATACACTCACTGTCAAGGAGTAGTTTCTAAAGTAGTTTTCATGGAAAACTTAAAAAAAAAAAAAAAAAATTAGACAAACTATCCATATCCGACCGAACGAAATTGCTCCTTTTTCAACATTGTTCGTTGTCGGTAGCGAGTTGTAGGTCGCCCCCTCTGCAGGAAGAACAACTAATTGGAATTTTAACATTTTCACCAGGGATTTGTAAAAATTGTAGTTTCATCCTCGTCCTTTTTTATTCGGAGGGGTATTTTTTTTTTTATCGCAACAAGAACCAGGGTGCCACACAAATCCTGCAGATACAAAAAAATGTTAGGGAAAAAATTGAGTTTTGGGATCATCATCTCATTTGCTCCAATCGGATGATATGCATGCAGGTTGTAAGTGGAATTGGCTAAATTATGAGGGCGCCTTCCTACTCGAGTCGTCCTGTTTCCATGCAAATTGGGTCTTTGAGAGCGCGCGCGGTAATTTGCCTGATTTTCTTCACCGGTTTTTTTTTTTTTTTTTGAATTTTCACGTCGCGTCGGGCGAACCTCTTTCTTTGTCCTCATTTTGTATGCTGCTGTTTTTGCAGATGTTGAATAGTTGTTGGTGGGGGCTCCATCACCTAACGAACTACACACACGTTTTGTCTTTTTGTTGGGATTTGAGTCACAGTCGTTTTGACTGAAAATGAGGATAGGATGTCATTACGTCGGGAGAGATAATTATGTGGGGGGTTGTCTAGCTGTGTTTCTGGTGTGCAGGGAGCGACTGCTGCAGAATACCGTCGGTTATTGAGCGTGTTATGAGCATTATTATTTTTCTCTCTGGTTTTTTTAGTGTTCATTTTTACGACTTGTGGTGGTTTTTCGTTGCAAGTTTTTGTGAGTGGGTAGATGAATTTCTGTTGTATGATGAGATGAGTGGCTTGTAAAAAGAGAAGTTGGTAATAAACAGGGAATAATGACGTGCAGTTTGAAAAGTTAATTTGTTGACCTGAAATGTTTGGTACTCATTCGACCCAATAATGCCTTATTGGTGAACCCAAAAAATTTTCGAATTTCTTTTATTTTGCGTTGCGAATTAGTTGAGGTTCCCTGATACCTGTCAGTTCCATTATGCGTTTCAGTCGATATTCCATACGAAGACCCAGTAGGTAGTTTAAGTCTTTGAACTTTGTGCTCTTTTCATTAGACCAGTAACATTGTAAAGATTTTGGACTGTTGGCAAATGGAATGAACGAGGTGCATAGGAAGACATCTGCTTTCTGCAACGAGTGGCTTGAAACTACTTCCAATCGGTTCTGTATTTGTTTCGTTGAACTCAGTGCCTGGAAAACAAATCAAATAAATCATAACCTGATACCAAAACAATAGATAAGCGTATTTACTCGAAAAAAATACACCATTTGATATTTTTTCTGAAATGCATCGAATACAAGTGGTTTATATTGAAAATACCAAATAAACCGTGTGCAGAATATTGTATTCGTTTGCAGTACACACTACTTTCTTTGCATGAGACACACAGAGAAGGCCAGAGAAGGCAAATTAATGTATTCAGGCCTCTATTAGGCCTATGGTAGCTTGTTCAAAATTTTCGTCGCTTTTCTTTTCGGTTTCTACGAGAAGAAAAGGAGAGGGGATCACAAACTTCTCAGAAAGAAAACAGGGAGCATGAAAAGCGCGCGATCGAAGAGGTAGAGGGATGCCACAATAGCAACGAGGTTAGAAAGTTTTACAAAAAGGTAAAAAAAACCTCCAGGGCTTATACCCCCCAACCGTAGAGACCATCATGGGAACATCGTAGTGGAACCTTAGTCAGTGCTGATGACATGAAAAGACCACTTTTCCAAGCTGTATAATGGCGATGACGAGCAAAACTCTGTCAGCAATACAGAACCATTCAATTTGAGTGCAGCAGGCCAACAATTCAACCCACCCTTTACGAAGTGAAAATAGCGATATCTAAACTTAAGTCGAACAAAGCCGCTGGAGCAGACTGGCTAGCCGCCGAACTTTACAAAGCAGCTATAGATGATTTAGTTAGGAGCATGCACCAGCTCATCTCTATCATTTTTTCGCAGTAAAGCATGTCCGACGAATGGAACCTCAGCATCGTATGCCTGATCCTCAAGAAAGGAGATCCCCTGAACTGCACCAATTATAGAGGTATAAGTCTCATTAACATAGTCTATAAGATCTTGTCTGCCGTGCTGTGTGAACGTCAACAACCTGATAGGTCCTTAACAGTGTGGCTTCAGACCCGGAAAGTCCACCATCGATCAAATATTCACCCTACGGCAGATCTTGGAGAAGACTCAGGAACTTCAAATCGATACCTACCACCTTATCATCGATTTCAAGACCGCGTATGACAGCGTCTGTAGAGATAGAGACTAACGATATAGAGCAATGTCTAGTTTTGGCATCCCAAAAAAACTCGTTCGTCTCCGTAAGATGACAATGGAAAACTCACGCTGTTCCAACATGCTCGGAAAAAACCTAACGGACGCTTTTGATGTCAAGAAAGGTTTTCGACAAGGCCATGCGTTGTCATGCTTGAAAAGATTGTGCAAAGCTCCAACGTCAACACCAGAAGCACAATCTTTCAAGAGTCCGTCCAGCTACTAAGATACGCAGACGACATTGACATAATTGGAAGAACACAGCGTGATATCAGTGGAGCGTTTGTGAGCCTTGAGACAGAGGCCAGGAAGATGGGTCTATCGGTTAACGAGGGCAAGACCAAGTTAATGCTGTCAAAAAGAAAGGACAACCAACATCGACGTCTTGTAGCAAACGTCAACACAGACAGATTTAACTTGGCGGTAGTTAAGGACTTCTTCTACCGAGGATCCGCTATTAACTCAGACAACAACACCAGCGCTGAAATCAAACGAAGAATCACTCTTTCCAATCGCTGCTTCTTTGGACGTAGAAGGCAATTGCGTAGTAAAGTCCTGTGCAGAGACATGGACCATGACAACATCCGATGAAAACGCTCTGTGCTGCTTTCAGAGAAAAATTCTTGGCGTGATTTTTGGTCCTGTCTGTATAAATATAGATTGGAGACAAAGATTCAACCAACTTTACGAGCTGTTCAGCGACACTGACCTAGCCAGAAAAGTTAAGGTCCAACGACTTAGATGGTTGGGACATGTAGAGCGAAATGGAAAACAATGCTCCGGTTCGTAGAGTCTTCGAATCCAACCACCCGCAAAGACGTCGCAGAAAGTAAGACAGAGACTCAGGTGGAGCATACAGGCGGTAGAGGACCTGAACCAACTTGGCGTGCAAAACTGGAGACAGCTAGCTAGGGACCAAGCTGGCTGGAGGTATTTGTTGTATGAGGCCTTGTTCCGACCTGGACTGTAGCGCCACCATAAGTAGGTAAATAAATTCTATTCGGTTTCCAACATGATCATGGTTTTGTCCTAATTGAGCATTTATTCTTTGTTGAAATATTTTAGACCGAACCGAATGAAAATTTTGCTGAACAATAAACGGAAACCGAGAACAAAATTAGGAAGCCAAATCGAAGTTTAAAACGCGAAAAATTCCACGATATACTTTCAGCAAGAAATATCAGATTCGATTCGATATCAGGTTCGTTAACAATAGCAAATTGCAACAAGCAGCAAATTAAGTGCTGCCACCCTGTTAAGCTCAGCGAGGGGGTGAATTCGAGGAAAAATTATTGAATGATTAAATCAATTAATTGAAATTTTAATTTTATATCAAATTGATATCAAATCAGTGTTGCCACCATGTAATAAGTTAGGGCGCCAGCAATTTTTTGTTTCCTGAAATAAAATGAAGGAAATTGCAAACCTTTTCCTAAAACGATGAAGAAAGTAAAGAACCAAATTTCCAAATTTTTGAAGAAAGAAAACAGTAAATGTGTTGTAATATCTTGAATATTTTATTCATGGCCTGGGAAACCTTGCAGACGTAGGGGAAAAACCCAGTATCTTTTCAAAAAAAAAAACGAGAGTTTGCGAACAATTAAAGAAATATTTAAATATGAACAAAATGAACAAAATGAATTCCCAATGGAAAAAAAAGAAAGAACAGTTATAACCAAGAGAGATTATATGCAATAACCAGATTTACGACAAAAAAAAAGATTCGATAAAATACCACCTTTAAACCACCTTTTATACTACCAATATCACCAATAGGTTTTCCTCCTTTTTCAACGACTTTTCCTTTTCTCACGACGAAACACCTTTATTTTTCTTAAATTTTCCTTTACGCAAAATATTTTTTTCCAAATATAGAATTTCCAATTTTCTTTTTATTATAACCTCAAACTTTTCACAAGCCCTTCTGGGTTTCTTGAAAGCCAAAATTGAAGTGACGTTCAGGATCCATTGTCCTAAATCGTCTCTTCATTCTTTCCATTTTCTCATGGTTTTCAGCCAATTGGAGTGGCGGATCTCAAATCACGTCTCCAACAGCCAATCAACACACGGATAGTTGAGACACACAATATGATGAGATACTCGCGGTCCTGCTTACTCACCCCCTTATTCTCTCAATATTTTGCAAATTATCTTGAAATTCGCCGCCCGCTGGAAATTCCAGGTTACGACTATCCCATGGATGAATTCACAATAAGTGTTACCGATCTTTAAGGTTATAACAAAAGTCAAACTCAGTTTCAATTTATCAAAACTATTAATTTTAAATATAAAGGGGTATCGTTGGTGAGATAAGATCTCAAAATTGTAAAAAGGTGGTGTGGATTTTGACGTTTGTAACGTAAATTTAATGAACTTAGAGAACCCAAGCTCAACGATTCATCTTGTTCATACTTATAAGGATACATTAAAATACATTAATAATTATCATGTACATATCTTATATCAATTACAAAAGTTAAATTATTAACAAACAAATTATTTCGAATACAGAAAATTACTTCATAAAAGTTCAACGCAAAAAAAAAGATCGTTGGGTGTGGATTACACCGTCTAATTATTTCCATACGCCCATCTGGTTTGGGTTCACTGTTTTCCATATGTCCCATTCACATCCTTGGTTACCTGTCAGAGAAACTTGTTTTCTCCACGATAATGAAAGAGAGAACCATTGTCAGAAGGACCATGGCCGTCCCGCTCTCTCTCGTTATCGTGTGGGAAGAAAGTGACATTTGTCAAATCAAAATAAAGAATCGCAAATGAATTTTGCAAGTGCGGGTATTCTTTAAAAAAAATGTGCACGACTGGGTCGTACGAACTTGCTCCTGCATGCTATAACTAAATATTTATGATTACTTAAATTGCAAAAAGTAGTGTTAAAATAAGAGATATAGTTTAAGCAATTCTGATTAC
>CAKKXW010000005.1:13043143-13062808 GCA_920937365.1 Sphaerophoria rueppellii
GTCGCAGAGTCCGTTGAGTTATTTTGAAATTAAGAATTTATTATATGCGCTGTGTTTTTTTTTCCTCCTTTGTGTATTATGCTTCTGTTTAATTCTTTTTTAAGTATCTGTTGAATACAGAAGGAAAAAGGGGATTTCGTGACTTGAAGTTCAAATGGGGCATTTAAACATCATTTTACGGTTTCTGTTTTTTTTTTTTTTTTGTGGGGTTGGGGTATACTTTGTGGACTGCGTGACGCATTTGAAAAACATAAATTTTCGAAAGTTAATAAAGTTTCAAGTGATTTTGTCGAAATTGGAGAGTGTCATTAAACATCTTAGTGGGGAATTTCGAATTTTCAATTTTGTGGGGGAAGCAGTATGGGTTTTGTGGCATACGCGTTTTGGTGAACATCTGGAGTTTGAGTATGGAATGTGAAAAGAATTTTGCTTTTTTTGCGGCAATCAAACATTGTTGTTGTTCGTATTCGTAAGAATATACATGAGTCAATGAATAACAATTTTTGATTTTGTGCTCATGTGAATGGTACATTTTTATTCGTTAAAATCAAAGCAGAATTAGAATTTTCATGTTAAAGATGCTTTTCGGATAAAATATGCGGTCTAGTAAGCATCATTTTCACATTTTGTAAGTCATGTTATACTTGTTAACCAATAAGACTAGTCCCGGATAACCCGGATAATTTTTGAATCAACTCTTTTTACTTTTAAAAATTTCTAAAATTCAACAAAATAGTAAACGACACTTAGTTTACTCCCGGATAAGAGAATAATAGAAGCAGTCCGTATAAGGAATCTATAATTTTCAAAAAAAAAAAATCACTTCCTCAAGAGTAAATAAGATAACTCGTTAGTTACCACAATAGTCTCAGACAAATTAGACTGAAAATCTAAGATTTGTGATTTGGCAATCACATAAAACAGGTGGATAAGGTTCTTTTCATACCGGATAAGAAAATTAGAGGTATCTATCGAATTAATTCAACCAAACCTAAAAATATTGCGCTTATAATTGATTACCCTCCATGGGGTAAGCCTTTTTGTGGCGGAGCGGCTTCCGGTAACAACTACTATGAGCTTAGAGCTATGCGATCGCGAAACTTGTTTTCGCAGAAGGGCCTCCCATGGTCGACAGACGATAGGTCGAAGCGGAGTAAGCTGTTACTACTATTTACCCCACAGCGAAGGAGTGTTCCCACCAAGGAACTCCCATAGAGAGACGGCAGCAAATGAATTTCGCTTTTGGAATCAACGGTGCCGTCTTCAGTTCCAGTTAGGCCGAACTACTTGGTGAACACCTTTACGGGCTGCTTCGACTTATTTGAAGCCCAGGCCGTAAAATGAGCGGTTTATCCGGCTCTTGCACTTGGAGTCATATCAAGTGCCAGGTACGCCAGGTTGGGGGTTGTACGTGAGGAAGACTTCCCGACTATATGTACAAAAGCATTTAATTGCGAAGCAACAACAGGCCTCGGAAGCAGACAACTGATGACAAACCAATCAAATGTATAAAGGACAACGAATTTCGGAGATGCACGTGGAATGTTAGGTCCCTAAACAGACCGCGTGCTGCCGAACAATTATAGCGGAGGCCCTCAATTGCTACAAAGCAGACATTGTCGCTATCCAGAAAATGCGATGGGATGGACCGGGCAAGAGGAGGATGAGAAACTGCGACATTACCTATGGTGATTGTTGCCGAGAGCAACAACAGCGACTCTTTCGATGCGGATTCGTAGTGGGAAGCAATCTCAGGCAAAAAGTCTTGAGCTTCAAATTTGTGAGCGAACGCATCATGACAATCCGAATCAAGGCTAATATGCGCGCATGTCCCCACAGAAGAGAAAAAGGACGACACCAAAGACGAGTTCTACGAGCTCCTTGACAAAACGTAGGAGCAATGTCCTAGCTATGACATTAAAATTATCCTTAGCGATTTCAACGCAGAGCTGGGAAAAAGGGGACTTATTTGTTGGAACAGTCGGCAAAAACAGCCTGCACGACACCACTTCCGATACCGGATTCAGGCTGATCGATTTTGCTGCGGGCGAAATGTTGTTAGGGAAGCACCGGTTTCCACATCTGAACATCCATAAAGGTACTTGGAGATCTCCTGATCAATCAACCGTAAACCAAATTAATCACATTGCGGTCGATGGAAGGCACTTGTCCAGCATTTTAGATGTTCGAACTTTGCGAGGAGCTAACAGCGACTCGGACCACTACTTCGTCGTAGCCGAGGTAGTGCTACGAATATCCCGACAACCAACGGCCAAAACAAGGAAATGATGCAAGAAAATTCGACATCGGACGGCTACAATCGCAAGAGATCGCCAGATCCTTCGAGTGTCCAGTAACCTCTTAAGGAGTCCTATACCGCCATATCACAAAGGCGCACTCAGCGCTATTTGTGTCCTACACGGAAGTGGGACAGCCATTTCTATCAACCTATACCGCACACATCAAGTATGGAAGACCAGTGGCAACATTGCCAGAAAGCAGTTAGAGATGCCGCCTATAATGTGCTGGGCATCACACAGCCACCAAAACGAAACACCTGGTTTCACGAAGAATGCAGACATGCCCATGCAGCCAAGCAGGAGGCATACAAAGCGGTGCTGCATAGAAGGACAAGAACTGCTCGTGAGTTTTACGAGCGAAAGAGCAGAGAGGAAAGCTGACTTCTCAGGAGAAAAAAGAGAGAGCATGAGAAGCGTCAGATCGAGGATGTTGAGAGAACCAACAGCAGGAATGAAGTTCGGAGGTTTTATCGGAAGGTTAAACAGCTGGCTCACGGTCATCGAGCAAGAACAGATACCTGCATAGATATACAAGGGAACATCATAGTAGAATCGCAGTTAATGCTGGGGATTTGGAAAGACCACTTCCGTAGACTGTATAACGGCGATGACGAACACAACACCGCCGTAAGACAGGAGCCTCTCATCGGACACGATGATAGTCAACAATTCCGTGAACCCGACCTAGAAGAAGTAAAAACGGCAATATCACGGCTGGAGCAGATGGTCTAGCTTCCGAGCTGTTCAAAACAGCAGGCGATGAGCTGGATAGGAGCATGCACCAAATCATCTGTAAGATATGCTCAGAAAAATTTTTTGCCCGATCCTGAAAAAGGGAGATCGACTAAACTGCGCCAACTACAGAGGAATCAGTCTATTTAACATCGCCAACAAGATCATCTCTACCGTAATATGTGAACATCTGCAGCCGTTCGTCAATCCGATTAGTCCTTATCAATGTGGCTTCAGGCCAGGAAAGTCAACCATCGACCAAATTTTCACGTTGCGGCAGATCCTGGAAAAAGACCTACGAACTCCAAATCGATATCCACCACCTTTTCATCTATTTTAAGGCCGCGTATGACAGCATCTACAGAGAAGAACTGTATAAAGCTATTTCTAGTTTTGGCATCCCTGCCAAGCTCCTTCGCTTGTGCAAAATGACCGATGGAGAACTCACGCTGCTCCATCAAGGTCGGCAACGAGCTTACGGAATTTTTCGACGTCAAAAAAGTATTCAGACAAGGCGGTGCACTGTCGTGCGATTTCTTTAACATCGTTCTTGAGAAGATAGTGTAGAACTCCAACGTCAACACCCAACACCGATGACGGCTCGGACAGAACGTCAAAATAGAAGCATACAACTTCGAGGTAGCAGAGGAGTTTGTCTACCTAGGCTCCGCTATTAACACGAGCAATAACACCAACGCCGAGACCAGACGAAGAATAACTCTTGCTAATCGCTGTTTCTTTGGGCTAAGAAAGCAATTGAGTGTAAAAGCCCTCTCTCGAGCAACTAAAGTAAAATTGTACAACACACTCATCATCCCAGTCCTGCTGTATGGTACGGAAGCATGGACCTTGACAAAATCGGATGAAAGTGCCTTAGGCTGTTTCGAGAGGAAAGTTCTTAGGGTCATCTTTAGCCCCGTGAGCATTGAAGGGAAATGGCGAAGAAGATACAACAGCGGGTTGTACAACGACGTGGACCTAGCCAGAAGGGTCAAGGTCCAGAGACTCAGATGGCTCGGTCATTTAGAGCGAATGGACACCTATGCTCCGGGCCGCAAAGCCTTCGAAACTATTCCCGAGGGACGTAGGATGAGAGGAAGACCGCGACTCAGGTAGCGCACTCAAGTAGAAGAGGACCTCAATCAACTTGGAATGCAAAACTGGAGGCGACTAGCTAAGGACCGAGGTAGCTGGCGGAGACTGTTGATTGAGGCCCAAGTCCACAACGGACTGTAAGTAAGTAATTAATTAGACACTATTTGAGGTCAAGGAGGAGTTTTGGACCTGCATAAGACTCAAAACCAATGATTTTGTGTTCATCGGCCTCTAAGACAATTTGGTGTCTCGGATAATGGTTTTTAAATTGAGAAATTTTAAGGAAAAAACAATTCCTTCATCGATTTGCGAAAATACCTTGACACATTACTTAAAAATTAAGGTACACTTTACAAGAGTCTTCAATGTTATCCACATTTATCCGAGGTCAAAATAACTTCACAAGGTCATCAGTTTGTCCCTTTCAAAAGTTTGAATAGCCTTTAAATTGACAGTTTGAAGTTAGTTTAGGTCCTTAAAAGTTTTCTGCTCACACTTAGAACAGAATCGAATAAAAAATTCATCTCACTTCTCTTTACAAAGTCGTTTTGCCAATTCTGTCAATGACATAAAATTTGCTACACATCAGCTTGGGATGAATATCTTAACTTTTTTCTTTGTGTGTGACTTATCCAAAAAAAAAAAAAAATACCCAAAGGCCTAACTTAAAATTATCACCCAATACCATGGGCGGCGGAACAATGGAACCCAAACAGAAATATATTGAAATTTCCTGTCCCAAGTTAGTATCGTTTCCTTTTCACATGACATTGCCATTTCACATCAACTGGCAAGCTTTTCTCCCCTCATCAACGCCCAACATATCCTGCATACACTAAGCCAACAACTGGACAGGACATCGCTCGTCCATGCCATTCAATAAATTTCCATTGAATCAATTGCCACCACACACAACCCTTAATTTTTACTCTATCTCTCTCTCTCTCTCTCTCTTTCACTTCCTCTCTTTGGTGTTTTGAGAAGGGACAAAAAAATATATTGTACCCAACTTGTGACCAAAATGAAACTATGAAACCCTCTTAAATCTTCGACAAAAACTCGTAGCACCCTTGAGACTATCTGTCTTAGCTGTCATTCCTTCATCTTATGTGTTGTGTCTTTGAATAATCGCCTGCCATATCTCTGTAAATGACTTTTGCAAGTGTTGGGGGCGAGGGTGACCCCTAAGTTCAACCCTCCAGTGGATTTATCTTTGCCAACATATTCATTCATTCATTTGGTTGCTGAACACACTCAGTAGGTTGTCGAGTCATTCAGTGAACAAAAAGAAGAAAACACAACCAAATTGCATTCTAAACAATTACGCGCAAATCATCTTCCATTCACTGGCATTGCCAGTCGTCATCATAGTCGCCCTCAGTTGAAGTTGTATGGAGTTTGGCTAAAGGAAAAAAAAAATCACATACACGATGAATGGAAGGAAAGGGCTCTAGTGTGGGCGAGTCGAATTCGGAAGATCTTTTGCGACTTACCGACTGTCAACACAGGAAGTGAAATACTCCTCTGCATCGTATGCAATTGTCACTGCAATGCATAAACGGAAATAGGGTGCATATGATCACGATGACGACTACGACGACGACGGCGACGGTCTATGACATACTTGGTGGGGGTCGGTGGGTGTTTGTGAAACAAATGGCCAATTGAGAATATTGGGTGGTTACAGAAGAAAATATTCATATGCCACACAAGAAAAAGAGAAACGAGGATGATCAGTGATGGACAATAATGTCCTGCCTGGATGCGACATAGACGACAATCAGTGACAGTTGAGTCGTGGCACCGACAAATAGCTGCTCGCGTTGGAATATGGAGGCTACATTCAACTGTCACGGTTGGTGTCCAATGTTGCCAAATGTGTTGTTTGTAAGCAGAACTATCATTCGGATAACATTTTTGAAGGAAGAACTAAATTTGGAAAATTAATTTGGAGAGTTTTGGATAATATCGATGAGGCAAACAATTTTATCACTTAATCCTGGATAAGATGTTTAAACCAAGATATTTACATTTAAAAATGAAAGGTTGAGCAGGAAAGTAGATGTAACTATTACGTGATTGAATAAGTTTGGAGAAGCACAATTTTTGGAAACATGATTTAAAGGCAAAAAAATAACCATTGAGTTTGAATAAACCAATAAAGCTTTCAGTAATCTATAGAAGCGGTTTGGCCGGCTTTCGTCTTAGAGTTAAACTAAAGACCTGGCCGTCCAGGTTGGGGATCGTGCGTCGGGGTGACTGCCCGGCCACATAAAGAAGACATGGTTTCGAAACACCAACAAGCCTCGGATACGGACGGAATTAATGATGACGACCCACGCAAACGATTTAAGGACAAAGAATTTCGATTTTGCACTTGGAAACTTGGTCCCTTAACAGATCACGTGCAGCTGAACAACTATCGGAAGCCTTTGACTGCTATAAAGCAGATATAACTGCCATCCAATAAATGCGATGGGCCTACGTAAAATGAACAACTGCGATGTTTACTACGTCGACTGCTACCGGGAACAAGATCAGCGTCTATTTGCATGTGGATTTGTAGTTGGGACTCGACTCAGGAGGAAGGTCTTGAGTTTCAACTCAGTGAATTAGCGCATCACGACAATCCATATCAAGGCTAAATTCACAAACATAAGCCTCATCTGCGCTCACGCCTCCACTGAGGAAAAGGATGGAGACGCCAAAGACAGGTTCTACGAGCTCCTCAACAAGACCTAAGAGTAATGTCCTAGCTCTGACATTAAAATCGTCCATGGAGATTTTAATGCTAAGCTGGGTAGAGAAGAAATCTTTGGTGGAATAATCGGACGACATAGCCTACACGACACCACCTCCGATAACGGATTTAGGCTAATCGACTTCGCTGCGGGGCGAGACGTAATGGTAGGAAGTACGCGTTTCTCACATCTCGATATCCATAAGGGAATATGGAAATCTCCTGACCAATCAACCGTGGACCCGATTGATCTGTGATCACATTGCGATCGACGCACGACACTTCTCTAGCATGCATGATGTCCGCACATTCCGCGGTTCCAATATCGACTCGGACTACTGCCTTTTTGTAGCCAAGGTACAAATGCGGATATCCCAATCAAGGCCAACACGCGAAAATGCTAGGACGAAATTCGACGTCAAACGGCTACAATCGCAAGAGATTGCTAGATCCTTGTCCGATCGTGTCTCCGAAAATTTCCTCAGAAGTCCTTTGCTGCCAGCACAAAATATAGAGAACCAAGCAGCCATCAGAGATGCCGGCTCTGAAGTGCTACGGTTTACACAGCCAGCACAACGAAACCCTTGGTTTGACGATGAGTGCCAGCAAGCACATGCAGCTAAACAAGAGGCATACAAAGCGGCGCTGCAAAGGACACGAGCAGCTCGTGAGCTCTACGAGAGAGGAGCATAAACTTCTCGCAAAAATGGAGCATGTGAAGCGCGCGATCGAGGAGATAGAGGGATGTCACAGCAGGAACGATGTTCGAAATTTCTATAAAACAGTGAAACAAACCTGCTGAGCTTATACATCCCGAACTGAAAACCTGAAGAGACCATCATGGGAACATCGTAGTGGAACCGCAGTCAGTGCTGAGGATATGGAAAGGCCACTTTTTCAAGCTGTATAATGGCGATGAAGACCAAAATTCCGTCAGCAATAGAGAATCATTCAGTTTGGGTGTAGAAGGCCAACAATTCCACCCACCCGACATGGACGAAGTGAAGATAGCGGTATCTTAACTTAAGTCGAACAAAGCCGCTGGAGCAGACGGGCTAGCTGCCGAACTGTTGAAAGCAGCTGGAGATGATTTGGTTAGGAGCATGCACCAGCTCATCTGCAAAATTTGGTCGGAAGAAAGCATGCCCGATGAATGGAACCTCAGTATCGTATGCCCGATCCTCAAAAAAGGAGATCCCTTGAACTGCACCAACTACAGAGGTATAAGTCTCCTTAACATCGCCCATAAGATCTTGTTTGCCGTGTTGTGTGAACGTTTGAAGCCCTTCGTCAACAACCTGATAGCTCCTTATCAGTGTGGCTTCAGACCTGGAAAGTCCACCATTCACCCCACGGCAGATCTTGGAGAAGACCCAGGAACTTCAAATCGGTACCTACCAACTTTTCATCGATTTCAAGGCCGCGTATGACAGCGTCAGTAGAGACCAATTATATAGAGCAATGTCTAGTTTTGGCATCCCAGAAAAACTCGTTCGTCTGTGTAAGGTGACAATGGAAAACTCTCACTGTTCCATCATGGTCGGAAAAAACCTAACGGACGCTTTTGATATCAAAAAAGGTTTTAGACAAGGCGATGCGTTGTCATGCGTTTTCTTCAACAGCATTCTTGAAAAGATTGTGCAAAGCTTCAACGACAATACCAAAGGCACAATCTTTCAAAAGTCCGTCCAGCTACTAGGATACGCAGAAGACATTGACATAATTGGAAGAACACAGCGTGATGTCAGTGGAGCGTTTGTGAGCCTTGAGACGGAGGCCAGGAAGATGGGTCTAGCGGTTAACGAGGGCAAGACCAAGTTAATGCTGTCGAAAAGAAAGGACAACCAACATCGACGTCTTGGAGCAAACGTCAACATAGACAGATTTAACTTCGAGGTAGTTAAGGACTTTGTCTACCTGGGATCCGCTATCAACTCAGACAACAACACCAGCGCTGAAATCAAACGAAGAATCACTCTTGCCAATCGCTGCTTCTTTGGACTTAGAAGGCAATTGAGTAGTAAAGTCCTCTCCCGAGCAACTAAAGTGACACTCTACAAAACCCTCATCATCCCGGTCCTCATGTATGGTGCAGAGACATGGACTGTGACAACATCTGATGAAAACGCTTTGGGCTGCTTTGAGAGAAAAATTCTTCGAGTAATTTTGGTCCTGTCTGCATTCATGGAGAATGGAGTCCAAGATTCAACCAAGAACTGTATGAGCTGTTCAGCGACACTGACCAAGACAGAAAAGTTAAGGTTCAACGACTTAGACGGTTGGGACCTGTAGAGCGAATGGAAAATAATGCTCTAGCTTGTAGATTCTTCGAATCCAACCCGGAAGGACGTCGCAGAAAAGGAAGACCGCGACTCAGGTGGAGCACACAGGTGGTAGAGGACCTGAACCAACTTGGAGTGCAATACTGGAGACAGCTAGCTAGGGACCGAGTTGGCTGGAGAAGTTTGTTGGATGAGGCCCTGGTCCGATCTAGACTGTAGCGCCACCATAAGTCAGAAAGTAAGTTTCATTAATCTAGCTGATACTGAAAATTAAGGTTTGAACAATTTACAGTAATTTTTTTCTTCTCGGATAAGACTTCCTCGTATTGGGATAAGCTAGGATATCGGCCAAAGATCGGGAAAAGATGGAAGCACTTGTTGTGTCCCGATGAAAGTCCCGGATAAAATTGGTGTTACTCAGTGACGAATTTTTTAAATTATTGTTGTTTTAAGTTTTATCCGCCTCAGTTTAAGTTCCTAAAACGTATAGCCGGAGTAAGTGCAAGCGAATTATGGATTTTAAATAGCTTGGATAGGTGCGTTGGCTGCTAAGCAGAACGTCGTGGGTTCGAATCCTACTCGGGCTTAAAGTTTTTATTTCATCTTTTACGGACACTGCCTCTTGCGAAGAACTGACAAAACTTCCAAGAGTACCATCTGTCATGAAAAGTGCTTCTCAACTTTGCCGTTCGGAATCGGCGTAAAATTGTAGGTCCCCTCAATTCTTCACACGCACCTAGAGAATTGTTGATGAGAGTAAGCCACTTAGGCCTTGGCTCTTCAAGAGCTGTTGCGCCACTCTATTTATTTATTTTTATAAATGAAAAACACTTGCGGATAAAGTCGGATAAAATTATTTTATTTGAAAAAAAAACGGTGGAAAAAGGACATACATTTGCTATAACCTACACCGTACAGTACAACGAATGCAGTGCACTTTTACATGAACAACTGATCTGAGTTGGCAATCGTTCACCATAGACTCTAGATAGAACTCTTCCGAAATGCTAATCTAATTGAAATTGAAAGTCTAAAGGGTTTTTGGCTGTGCGGCGCTTGGACACACGAATCGAATAAAATGAGGAAAAACTAGTAGGTTACCCCTTGCATAGAGGCATGCATACAAACAAAACTTAATTCTATTTTTCAAGTCGTTTTTGTTTCGCCTATCATTTGGCTGGTTGACGAATGAGCGAGAATAGGCAAATGACTGACAGACTGGACGATTTTTGCATTCGAAATGCATTCCAAATGGTGTTGCACCCGCTTGCCTTTTTTTTATTTAAATAAAAGTCTGGTCAAAACCATTATCATCGTTCAGGGTCTGCTGATTTTCAGTTGAGGGGTGAGTTTAGAGACGTGTTACAGCCGTTTGGCAGACTTTTTAAATGAAAAAAAAAAAAAAAATCGATTTACCGAGAGACGTTTTAATCCGTTCATTCAAATTGGATTTCTCACATATTTTTGTTTTTGCTGCAAGAATGTGCAACTCTTCAATCTTATTTCCCTGTCTGCGTCTGGTGAGGGTGCGGGGGGCTGTGATTTCGTCTACGTAACGCCATGTGACTGACTTGGCAGTGATTGATTTTGTGTGCTTCTGGCTGCTTCCATAAGCGAGTAATTACTCCGATGTGATGTGCAATGTTTGTGTGTGTGTGTGTTAGTTATGTTGCACTTTCGACTCCCAGGGGGTTTATCATCCCCCAGCGACCCAAATTCTCAATCTAATCTCATTTCTTTCTTTCAAACTGTGAATGGGAGCTACGACAACTACGATGACGATAACGGACGCACGTAACGACTTGGTGAAAGATTGGAGACACTTGGATGATGGTGCATCTCATTGAGGGGAGTAAATTGGATCAAGAGGAGGTGGCTTATTGATAGTTAGTGTGTCTTATCGAGAAAGGAAATATGTGGGGCGTTCGAGTGAAGAAAAAAAGAATCGGAGGCGTCATGTTGAGAAGGAAATTTATTACTTTTGATTTGATTTATTTGTTGGGCAAAGGCTTTAGACTTTAGAGGTTTGGAGGGTATTACTTTTTTTTATAATCAGCACCCACTCAAGGGGTTTTTTGTACCCTTTTTATGCCAGAGACACAGTGAGTGCTTTAGGAAGGAGGGAAGGGGTTGGAAAGGAGGTGTTGGTGTACATTGGTCTTAAATTCTTGAACATTGTAATGACTGGGAAAGACAGAGTGTGGAAGAGAACTCCACATTCGCGTAGTACAGCTAAAGAATGATTCCCTATTCTTGAGGGTACGTCCGAAGCTAGGCTCGAGGGTAAACTGATGAGCACTCCTAGAAGCGCGAATATTACGGGCGAATTATGTAAGGGGAGGAATGTAGCTGACTATTTCACAAGAGCACATACCGTAAAAGTAACGATAGAACAGGAAGAGACACGCCGCGTTACGACGGTGGTCTAAAGGGCTGAATGAGTCAGTGATCTCTCTATCACCAATTATTCTTGATTCTCTCTTTTGTATTCCATCCAAGAGGCTTAAGTTAGTAGCTGATGGAGCACCAGCGTCCAGCCCAGAGATGAGAATTGTACTCAAGCTTTGGACGGATATAAGTCTCGCTTCAACGAGATATTCCCCCTTGTACAACGCTATTTAAGTCAGAGTTTAATGAACTTATCATATTTAGCCGTTGCAGGTCCACATCCGAAGAAGAGGGATGTGAGTCTGAGAACGAATAAGAATCAAATCTCACGCGTCTGTCTCCACAAACTCTCAAATAGTCCACGACTGTCGATCATCTCTGAATGACGGAACAGTTTAACATTCAGCTCATTTGGGTGCAGGGCCACAAAGACATCCCGGGAAATTGCACAGCCCATGAGCTAGCCAAAAGCGGAACACTTCTGTCTACTCTTAGACAAAGACATAACATAGGAACACCACTTGCTACATGCAAATATCTTTCTCAAGCAATATGCTCTAGAATCAACAAATGTTAGATGGACCCAGGGTAACACCTGCCTAGCAACCAAACAAATATGGCCAAGCATAGCCCTGAAACGTTCAAAAGGCTTGATTTCCCTGAGCAGACAAAATAAAGGGTTTTTCAATAGGGACGCTACAAAAGTAGATCGATAGGGACAGCAAACGACGCCATATTTTTTCCCGCTCTCTTGACATTTCTCTTCAGTAAGGTTTGCCATTTCATCATAGAAAGGTATACGATCCAACAACGAGTCGAAATTATTAAAATTTACTACCGAAATTCGGAGTCAGTGGTCAACACTTTAAGAGCGCTACGTACAATTTATGGTCGTCATAATCGTCCTGCCAGATCAACAATTGAGCGTCTAGTGGAAAAATTTGAATCCACAGGCTCAGTACAAAATGTTCCCGTGCCAGTGAGACAAAGAAGTGCCCGTAGTGTCGAGAATATTGCTGCCGCTAGCGCATCAATTGCGGAAGACCCAAATCAGTCTCTCACACGTCGTCCTCAAGCGTTGGGCATCTCTGTGACGTCGTTGTGGCGAATTTCGCGAAAATATCTTGGCCTACATCCTTACAAGATCAAATTGACGCAAGAACTGAAGCCGCTTGATCACCAGAAGCGTCGTATGTTCGTGAATCGGGCTGAGCAACAACTTGAAAATGATACGGGTTTTCATCGAAAAATCATCTTCAGCGATGAGGCTCATTTCTGGCTGGATGGCTTCGTCAATAAGCAAAATATGCGTTATTGGTCAGGCAACAATCCACATGTGCTTCACGAGGCACCATTACATCCCGAAAAAATCACTGTTTGGTGCGGTTTACATGCTGGTGGTGTCATTGGGCCGTACTTCTTCCGTGATGATTAAGACCGACACGTTACTGTGAAAGGGAATCGCTACCGCTCAATGCTAACCGATTATTTTTAGAATGAATTGGATGATATGGACTTGGGCGATATGTGGTTTCAACAGGACGGTGCCACATGTCACACAGCGGGCCAAACAATCGAATTATTGAGAACGAAGTTCGATGAGCGCATTATCTCCAGAAATGGACCTGTGAATTGGCCGCCTCGTTCATGCGATTTAACGCCGTTAGAATATTTCTTGTGCGGCTACGTCAAATCTATGGTTTATGCCAACAAGCCAGCGACGATTGATGAACTTCGTTCGAATATCGAACGTGAAATTGCAGCAGTATCGGCCGATTTATGCTTGAAAACCGTCGAAAATTGGGTTCAGCGTCTGGACTTCTGCAAGCGTGCAAAAGAAATCGAGTTCCATACATAATGGCATAAAATGCACTTCCACAGGAATAAAGAATTTAATTGATATCCAAAACCGTTTTTGTTTTATTTAAGATTTTGTAGCGTCCCTATTGAAAAACCCTTTATAAGATCTACAATTGGAGTCATAACAGGACACTGCCTCAAGGATCGACATGCTTTGAGGCTAGGGGTTTACGCAAACGACTTCTGAAAAAGCTGCACGGACGAGGAGGGAGAGGAAACAGTCCAATAGCTTCTGTGTAAATGTCCGGCACTCTTTAATAGAAGGAATAATTATCTCGGTAATCCCTTCTTCGATAATACCAGTGAACTGGCAACGATCGACACAAAATGTTCTTGAGTAACTTTTTAAGTGGTATCACAATGGACCCTTGAAGTCTTAGTGAGCTGACTCACTGATGACATCAAGACAGCCACAACAACCTAACCTAACCTAAGGGTACTATCGTCAGCGAAACAATTTATTGGATTAGAAGTAACAGACAAGAGATCATTAATGAAAAAGAGAAAGAGGGTCGGAGACAAAACTGAGCCCTGGGGCACACCAGCATTTATATTGTGGATTTCAGACTTGAATCCGTCCAATACAACGTGTATAGAACGGTTTGAAAGAAAGTTTCTAATCCAACGAAGTAGGGATTCATCAATAACGAAGGCACGCATTTTCGATAAAAGAGCAAGATGCCAGACTTTATCAAATGCCTTTGAAATATCAACTGCAACAATCTTACTATCTCCAAAACGATGTTAAGATTTGTTCCACTGTTCGGTAAGATAACCAGGGGACCTGTTGCTGCGAAAGCCGTACTGCCGGTCATTAAGAAGCTTTCGGTTTTAGAGATGTTTCTTGAGTTGATAGTTTATCAGCGTTTCCATGACTCTAGAAAAAAGGGACGTAAGTGCAATCGGACGATAATTGGAGGGAGAAGACGATTCGACTTTTTTTGGGATTTGATGGACAAATGCTGTTTTCCAACTGCTCGGAACGAGCTCAGATGAATAGATGGAAAAGCTAACGCAAGGCTTTTGCCAGCGTGGAAGAACACCTCTTCAGAACAATAGCGGGGATACCATCCGGAACAGCGGATTTATGTATGTTGAGATCCTTTAAGACTCTCGCCACAGCACGAGTACGGAAGAAGATTTGTCCCATGGAATCATTGACGCGCTCAAGAACTGGAGGAGTCATGACACTCTCTGGCAGCGAAGTTTTGGCGGCGAACTGCCTAGCAAAAAGGTTTACTTTCTCGAGAGAGCTAACAAATGGAGTGTCATCATCAACGAGCGTTGGGACCGAGGAAGAAGAAGAATTCTTCATATTTTTTACAAATGACCAAAAATTCTTACTGCCTTTGGGACATTGCAGTGGTTTTTGCCTTAATTTTTGGTCGTGTAAATATTTGGTCCGCAGAATAGGGGCATTGCAGGCCTTCCTGGCTTGTTTAAACTTGTTCCGGTTTTCCTCAGTTGGGTTGGCTCTAAAACACCGAAACTTTACTTCTTTTTCCCTGATAACCTCTTTAAAGCTTAAATCAAACCATGATTTTTCCTTGGGCCTGATGCTTAAAATTCGGGATAAAACTTTTCATTCGCAAAGTAATCGTATCAAGATTAATATATTCTTGGGAAAGGTTCGTCACAAAGATTTGAATTGAGTTCTGGAGGTAGGTTGATGAAGTTGGCTGACGGCTCTTGATTCTACGCTTTTGAGGCCAATTTTATCAAGCTACCAACAATGTATCCAAATTCCAAAGTAGAACTGAAGCGTCAAAAATTCGTGACAAGAATAAAAACTTCACCAGAGCTGCCCTTCATCGTTTTTCGTTTCCCTCGAGAGCGAATGTAAACAAACAGAAAATCAAGTTCACGAACAACAACGACTTCCATGACGACGCGACGACGACAACGACACGACGAATTTCCGAAGCCGGTTTGTGTTATGCCCTCGCTCCCTTCCTCTTTTCAGCCGACCCAAACGAATACAATTGATAAAAAATTTGACCACAAACAAGCAAAACAAAAAACTCACCTTCAATGCAAACAACATGATCCCGAATCTGCTGGGCAATCTGGGCGTCAGGCAGCAAATCAATCAAATCGTAGATCGCATAAATAGACGGATGGACGCTTTCGAAACGCTGAATCTCCTGCCGAATGGCCAGGGAATTACTGATAAACGGTGGATGCAGAACGTGATGGTGGTGATGATGACCCGACGACGATGAAGACGATGGACCCGAAGCGGCAGCTTGTGCAGCAGCAGCGGCTGCAGCAATAGCGTGACCGTGCCGCTGTTGAGGAGGTGTCGAATGATGGTTGTTCATCACGGAGAAGAATAACACACACTTTTAAGCTTTTTTTTTAAGATTTTATGGGAATTTTCGAAGCGAAAACAACGCGCACTTTTGACACAGAATTGAAAACAAAACACAGGCAAAAAGAACGAGGTTGTGACACAGAAACTTTCTTCGTCGAGAAGACACACTTGTTTAGAGATGAACCACAGAACACGATTCTTTTTCTTTCTCAAGAATTTAGGTAGTTGATTGAAGATCTCGAGAGGAGCAGCAATGAACTCCAGAAAGGATTTTATTCTTTTTTATTTATTTTGCCGTCACTCGCGTTTATTCTTGGAAGAAATTCCTTTCGTTTGTTGATTTCTTTTTTACATGCTCAGCTTTTTTTCAACATTTTACGAGATGGGGAACGAATTTCTCGGCGGATTTCAACGGGGTTCAATTGAGATTCACTTAAAACACTTATTTAATCACATTTAAAACACCAAAAAACACAGTGATTAAACTTTAACAAACGATAAAACATAAAAAAGAAATTGGTTTAGAATTTCATTCGAGCAAGCGTGACACGGACGCGTACCGCGAAACAACCTTTACCGAATTAAATTGACAACAAAACTGAAGAGAAACCAAGCAAATTGGGAAAATGAAAATGTTTGTTCGCTGGAATTTTTATCCCTCTTAAAAAGTGACATTTCGCGGTAAAATGACAGATAAATTGCGACTGTGCTGCTAGCGGTTGAATAGACTAACGTGAGTCGGTAGGGTAGGGTGTGTTGATTTTGTTTAAGGTGAAAATACAAGAGGCATTCTTGAATCGTTTTATGGCAATCTGGAATCTAATAAGAAGCAATCTGGTTTTAAAATCAGAAGGGAATGTTCTTCTTTTCAGAATCAGAACTGTCACTTTTGCCCAATTGAACGCATTCAGAATGCTTCCAGATTGCCAATTAAAAACGCCATTAATCTTTGTATACAGCACGACTGTTTTGGCAGCTACAATACAAACATCTTAAAAAATAAATGCTTCTGTGAAAGGTCTCAAAACGGTGCCACCATTGTTTCGTCGTGGGCAATCGGCTTAGATCGAAAGTCATTTATTTCAAACCAATTAGTGATCGCCTGGCTGTAATCTGCATAAAGGCCACACTACAAAACATCAGTATAATGAGCTCAGCTCAAAAATCTAGGAGAGTCTCGGGCCAAGAACAACACCCGATTTTTCTTTAAAATGTCGAAGCAATTAGCTTCTTGTTTCAGAACCGGGACACAGGCTCTTCGAAACAGTGAAGGAAACCTAGTAACCGAAGCATAGGGAATAGTAGATGTTTTCAAGCAGCACTTCCAACAGCTGTTGAATGCGCAAAATGTCGAGCAAGTTAATGATGAAAGAGAAGCAGGACCAGTCAATGAAGACCCGGTCCTAGCCCCCAGCGCAGAAAGGATAGAAAGAGCCATCCAATAGCTTAAAAATAACAAGTCCACGGGGTCGGATGGCATACCTGCGGAAGACTTCAAATATGGAGGAGGTGTTTTGATGAACCGCATGCATCAGATCATCACCAAAGTGTGGGAGGAAGAAAGCATGCCCACTGACCCGTCGATAAGCTCCAAATGCCCCATCTACAAGAAAGGCGATCCTATGTTATGCAAAAACTACCGTTGCATATCTCTGCTGAATGAACGTACTGTGTGAGCGTCTTAAGCTTTTCTTAAACACAATAGTCGGAACGTACCAGTGTGGCTTTAGGCCAGGAAGAACAACGATAGACTAAATAAAACCACCATAAATCCACCGTCTTTTCATCGACTTCAAAGCTGCGATGTCTGAAATCGGGATCCCCATCTGTGCCGCATGACGCTAAACAATACGCAGTGCAGTGTGCATATGGGTATCAGATCATCCGAGTTGTTTCAAACGTTCGCAGGTTTTAGACAAGGAGATGCGCTGTCATACGACTTCTTCAACATAGTCCTGGAGCATGGAAAACACTTTCTTAAACAAATGCACCCAGCTCCTAGACTATGCTGTCGACATGGACATCATCGGTCGATCCAAGAGATCCGCCTAGGACAAAACATCACTGTTTGTAGCAGCAATTTCGAGGTAGTTAAAGAGAGAGAGAGAGAGAGCGAATGGACGACAATGCTCCAGCCAAGAAAGCCTTTTAATCCCAGCCCCCAGATTCGAGACGATAAGAACAAGTGACAAGTGACTGCGGATGCCAAAGCGTTTGGTTTTAACAACTGGAGAGTGCATGCGAGGGAGTATCAGGGTAGAAGGCTGGATTAGCAAGTGGCATTCATCTACGTCACACCAAATACATAGATAGAGATTTGATAAATAATAAATGTAGGCTACTGGCAGGCCAGAACTTTCCCGTGTGAGTTATAGACGGCTCCGTCCGCTCTGTTCCGTTCATTATAATTCTGACTCTAGGGTTCGCCGTTCGGTATCGGCATTAAATTGTAGGTCCCCTCAATTCTTCACATGCACCTAGAAAATTGTTGATGAGAGTAAAGAGCTGAACAGACTGCAGTCGCCATTCGCCCGGCGACGAATCTGACAGCTGTCAAAAATTCGCCTTCCAAATCGCTGAAGAAATATGCCCATGAAAACAAAACAAAACATTATTAAACATTTTTTTCTTCATTCAAATTAAAAGAAGATATTTTGTGTTTGGTGCATGGGCATGCAATGAATTTGCGTATCGGATATATTCCATAATAATTCGTTAATTCTAATTAATTCCATGAAAACTCCTGTATTTTCTTATCAACTTTTCAACTTTTGGGCTACTGGTTCGGCGACGAACGACGCATTGTGTTGCTAATGGGCAACTACATTACAAATTTCTCGTTTTTGACAGCTGTCGCCGGGCGACTGGCGACTGCATTCTGTTCAGCTCTTAAGCCACTTAGTCCTTGGCTTCTCTCTTTGTTGATTTTTGTACGTCCAAGTGAGAAAAAGTGATTCACTGCTGACCTGAACTATACAAGTTATAGGAACGTCTTAAAGCGGAAAACACAAAGCTGCTTTGCTGTTAGCGTTGAGTGACATATAAAGTTCAAGCATAGGAATTGCTAACAACTTATCACAAAGCAGCTTTGTTGCTCGACCTTTAATTTGACATACTGTGAGAACCCCGTAACATAAACGTAACGTAGCAAAAGCTGTAGCAAAAGTAGAAATGTTTTCTACTTTTTGACATGTATTTGCTCACCGACACGTTTTCTTGTATGTATGTATGAGAATTTTATTTCAATTTTACTTCTTTTTCGCTTCCGCTGTCGGTTTTGTTTTCAAAAAACAAAAATAAATATTTTTTTGAAAAAAAATAATTGAATAAAATAAAATAAATTTTGTCAAATGACAGATATCAGTCAAAGTTCAATCCAAAGTATTGACGCGTAACGGAGTCAGCGCTAACAGAAAAGCAGCTTTGTGTTTTCGGCTTAATGCAAAAGAAATGCTATAATCAAGCTGAACATGTTCGTCTGAACCATAGAGAATCTATTTACCTAGAGTCGCAACTCGCTCTCTTTTTTAAAAAATCACTGTCCAAAAAATGTTGTGGTGAGTCTCTCAATTTACTCTTATTTTTCGTGTCCGTGAATCTGTGAAAGAGGTGAAAGAAAATTCAATAAGGACATGACCGCACTGTTTTAAGGGTGAAATAAACTCTGCCAACGTGTTTAACTGTGTGTTTTTAGTTTTTATTCGTGTAAATCATTGTTGAATTCCATTTAAAAGGCAAAAAACACTATGCACTGCACTTTGTACTGTTATTTAAACACTTAAAACATGAATTTCATACAATTATTTTTTATTTTTTTTTATTTTTGAATTTAACTGACTCTTATTTTTGAATTTTGAGCGCAGGCTTTTAAAATTGAGCCTAGGCTTTTCACCTTATTGAGCCCAGCACACAGGCCTACCCATTGCAAATGTATTGGTTCGGTCTCCCATTTGA
>CAKKXW010000005.1:13073119-13094201 GCA_920937365.1 Sphaerophoria rueppellii
AACGTAGCCCGGTACCAAAACTCCGAGGGTAACTGTCGTAACGGGATCTTTCATTTGAATTTCACTTTTGTTGAAGAAGCTCGTATAGACTATCCTTTGAATGAGTTTTCGGAACGGTCGAAGTCGTGAAGGTATCTTTAGTGTTAATAGGTTACCCTTGAGACCCAAGAAACCCAGTATGACAGGTCGGGACTACGTTCGACTAAATATCTTAACTTTAACCTACTACTTTCTTTGGTTTATAGACAGTTTCCTCTCCCACAATGAAGCTGGCAAGGCTTTTGAGTAAGTTTCCTATCAGATATGCTCGAAGAAGTTGTTTTCACTTTAAGTTTACTTTCTAGGGCAATGCTGTCAATGGGAGCCTCAAAACCATGGCCCGATGCAATGGAAGCATTCACTGGTGAACGAGTTATGAGTGGCAAGGCTATAGCTGAATATTTCGAGCCATTGAGAGTTTGGTTGGAGGCAGAAAACCTTGAGAACAACGTCCCTATTGGATGGACAAGTTCTGATAGTAAGTTGTGCCAAAATGTTTGAATTCTCTGTCAGGTTTTATACATGTTTTTTTCTCTTTTCAGAATGTGTAGCATAAGAGATAATTGATTTCTTAATATAATTTTGTAAGAGCTTCTTGTAAAAAAAATTTAGTGCAATAAAATAAATCATTATTCTAATGGGTTACGCTTTCTGTAAAGTTAAACTTTTAGCATATTTCTGAGCACGTAACGTACATTCTCTCTGATCAGTCAATTTAAAGTGTAAATCTCTCACGTGACTCTCCCATCTCAAATAAATGTACTTACTCTTTCCCCCTTCTCTACGCATATAAATTTATTGAACGCTCCGGTCTCAGCCTTGCAATATTCATTCCAATAACCCCTCAAACTAGCTCTCAAGAACCTCACTTAATAAAATTTCACCAGACTCGACTATAAGATAGTCACGAAATATCCCCTTATCCATAAATCTCCCAACAGATCTCGTTACAATTAAATACGTCGATCGTGAACCCCCCCTTCTCTCTAAAACAATAATATTGTAATAATAATTCTGATCACTGGTCACATACAATACAAGTTTACAGAGAGAAACAAAACAATGACAACAATATCAGACTCTGCTATACCTCTCTAGACCGCACTAAGCTTTGAGCGCGTCTTCGAATCGTCCATTGCCTACCTTCGTTTCCCGCCTTGTGCGAATAGATTTAAGTTTACCTAAGCCTCAAGTCACTTAAGAGCAAACACAAGAGACAATTACCTTTGTGCCCGTCCGTCAGTGAGAAATAAGTGTTCGCAATAACTTATCGGCTTTAAATAGAATTTTATATTTCTTTTCGGTCCGAAATAAAATACAAAACAAACAACAAAACTAAGGAAGTTCAAAAACCTCAAGAAACGGCGAAAGTTAAAAAGAACCACAACATAAAATTGTCAACAAGACCAGGCTGCCGGCAGCTGTAACGAGTTTGTCACCAAACTCATATAAACCCCGTCACTGGGAGCATCACATTTAGTTTTGTTCTTGGAGTCGAACGGACTAGAACTTTGACGTAAGTAACTTCGAGTGTAATTTGACAAGTACTAAAGCAAATAATCCACCACTAAACCAGTGCTCAGATTGTGTGAATATTTAATTAGAAAAATTGACAATAAAGTGATAACAATTGAGAGGAGAGTTGATTCTTGTATTTTTAACTCTTGAGGTTCTCAAGCTCTCAGTTGAAAGTATTTGAAGGTTAAAAAACAGAACTAGTTGCAGTGCTTTTCCATTTAAAGCGGTTTTATAATTTTTTTATGTTATACTCTGTAGCCTTATTAACGCAACTTATAAAAGTGATTTAACTTTGAAAGTAAAGCGGGTGGTGATTTTCTTTATTCAACCAACCATTCGGCGAATTGATTGAGTAGCGAGTTATGGGTCCAAAACCGTTTTTCTTGGTTGTTGTCCTCAGCTTCTTGATATAGCGAATTAAGAATTATTTTCTTTTTTACAAAATTCTCATCAGTAATGATCATTGGTAACGTCAACGAGTCGGAGTTGGCGGCTCTTACTTTTAGAGTCAATCGATTCATTTAGACAAGAGGAATCAAGGACTTGCTGAACCCATTCGTAATTTCATGTTTGATACACATTTTGTTTACAAATAAAACACATCAGTTGTCAGCGGTCTCATCAGTCAATATTGATTTTATGCGGACAAACAGACAGGTTGACGAACGTGATAGTCTGAGGTTTTGACAGACAGCGTTAACATCTACAAATTTATTAAATTCCCAAAAGTGCACTTTCAATTGTTCATAAGTTAGCAACAGGGAAGACCAATTGAATTGATTACTTACTTACTTACTTATGGTGGCGCCACAGTCCAGGTCGGACCAGGGCCTCACCCAACCAACTTCTCCAGCCAGCTCGGTCCCTAGTTAGCTGCCTCCAGATTCGCACGCCAAGTTGGTTCAGGTCCTCTAGCACCTGTGTGTTCCACCTGAGTCGCGGTCTTCCTCTTCTGCGACGTCCTTCCGGGTTGAATTCGAAGACTCTACGAGCCGGAGCATTTTGTCCACTCTTTCTACATGTTCCATTTAAGTCGTTTTACCTTAACTTTTCTGTCTAGGTCAGTGTCGCTAAACAGCTCGTACAGTTCTTGGTTGAATCTTGAACTCCATTCTCCATTATACAGACAGGACCAAAATTACTCGAAGAATTTTTCTCTCAAAGCAGCCCAAAGCGTTTTCATGCGATGTTGTCATGGTCCATGTCTCTGCAAAGGAGTGGGGATTGGCAAGAGTGATTCTTCGATTGATTTCAGCGCTAGTGTTGTTGTCTGAGTTGAGAGCTTAACTATCTCGAAGTTAAATCTTTCTATGATGCATTTGCTCCAAGACGCCGATGTTGGTTGTCCTTTCTTGTCAACAGCATTAACTTGGTCTTGCCCTCGTTAACCGCTAGACCCATCTACCTGGCCTCCGTCTCAAGACTCACGAACGCTCTACTGACATCACGCTGTGTTCTTCCAATTATGTCAATGTCGTTTTCAAACCCTAATAGTTGGACGGACTTTAAAAAGATCGTGCCTCTGGTGTTGACGTTGAAGCTTTGCACAATCTTTTCAAGAATGATGTTGAAAAAATCGCATGACCACGCATCGCCTCGTCTAAAACCTTTTTTTGACATCAAATGCATCAGTTAGGTTTTGTCCGTGAGTTTTCCATTGTCATCTCACATAGACGGATGAGTTTTTCTGGGATGCCAAAACTAGACATTGCTTTATATAGTTGCTCTCTAAAGACGCTGTCATACGCGGCCTTGAAATCGATGAAAAGGTGGTAGGTGTCGATTTGGAGTTCCTGGGTCTTCTCCAAGATCTGCCGTTCGGTGAATATTTGATCGATGGTGGAGTTTCCGGGTCTGAAGCGAGACTGATAAGGATCTATCATTTTGTTGACGAAGGGTTTCAAACGTTCACACAGCACGGCATCTTATAGGTTAAGGAGACTTATACCTCTGTAGTTGGTGAAGTTCAGGGGATCTCCTGATCCTTGAGGATCAGGCATACGATGCTGAGGTTCCATTCATCGGGCATGCTTCGTCCATGTCGGGTGGGTGGAATTGTTGGCCTACTGCGCCCAAATTGAATGGTTTTGTATTGGTGACGGAGTTTTTCTCGTCATCGCCATTATACAGCTTGAAAAAGTGATCTTTCCATATCCTCAGAACTGAACGCGGTTCCACAAAGCTATGTCCCCATAATGGTATCTACAAGCTTCGTTCGGGGTGTATAAGCCCCGGAGGTTTGTTTCACCTTTTTGTAGAACTTTCGAACTTCGTTCCTGTTGTGACATCCCTCTATCTCCTCGATCGCGCGCTTCTCATGCTCTCTTTTTTCTTTCTGAGAAGTTTAAGCTTCTCTCTCCTTTTCTGCTTGTAGAGATCACGAGCTGCTCTCTTGTTTAGCTGCATGCGCTCGCCGGCACTCACCTTTAAACCAGGTTTTTCGTTGTGGTGGCCGTGTAAACCCTAGCACTTCAGAGGCGGCATCTCTGATGGCTGCTTGGCAGTAGTTGCCACTGGTTCTCTATATTTTATGCTGGCAGCAAAGGACTTCTGAGGAGATTTTCACAGACACGATCGGAAAAGGATCTAGCAATCTCTTGTGATTGTAGCCGTTTGACGTCGAATTTTCTCTTAGCATTTTCGCGTGTTGGCCTTGATCGGGATATCCGTATTCTTACCTTGGCTAAAACAAGGTTGTGGACCGAGTTGATGTTGGCACCTCGGCATGTGCGGACATCTTCCATGCTAGAGAAGTGTCGTGCGTCGATCGCAATGTGAGCAATCTGGTTGATTTCAGGAGATTTCCATGTTCCCTTGTGGATATCGAGGTGTGGGAAAGGCGTACTTGCAACCATTACGTCACGCCCCTGCTACCATTTCGTCGATTAGCCTAAATCCGTTATCGGAGGTAGTGTCGTGTAGGCTATGTCTTCCGATTATTCCACCAAAGCTTTATTCTCTACCCAGCTTGGCATTAAAATCTCCAAGGACGATTTTAATGTCATAGCTAGGGCCATGCTCAAAGGTCTTGTCGAGGAGCTCGTTGAACCTATCTTTCGTGTCTTCATCCTCTTACTCAGTGGAGGCGTGAGTGCAGATGAGGCTTATGTTTGTGAATTTAGCCTTGATATGGATTGTCGTGATGCGCTAATTCACTGAGTTGAAACTCAAGATCTTCCTCCTGAGTCGAGTCCCAACTACAAATCCACATCCAAACAGACGCTGATTTTGTTCCCGGTAGCAGTCGCCATAGTAAAAATCGCAGTCGTTCATTTTACGTAGGCGCGGACCATCCCATCGCATTTCAGTTATATCTCTGCTTTATAGCAGTCAAGGGCTTCCGCTAGTTGTTCAGCTGCACGCGGTCTTTTAAAGGACTTAACATTCTAAGTGCAAAACCGAAATTCGTTGTCCTTAATTAATTTTGCAATTAACCATAATAAATAAAATATTATAAATTTCTCATTCGTCGAAGTTTAGAAATTCAAATACATTAAAACCAAATTACAAATTGAAAATAATATCACTCATACGCCACAGTGTCCGTTTTGTTCAAATAATCTGCTCGCTACTTTTTCCGGTAACATTTGTGCTTAATTGTCGTTCGATGTCTTCTGAGTTTCAAAAAAAACATCAGCGTTTTAATGTTTATGTAAAAAATAACTGTTCCTCATTACAGTGGCGATTCCTGGTCCTCATCCTTGGTTTACCTACGACTCTCGGGAAAGTTAAGACAATAATAAAAAAAAAAACTCAAAACTGTTGTTGTTCAAAAGTTTTTTTTTTTTTAATTTATGATAAAATTTTTAAAGAACAAATGTTTATTTTATGTAGTGAACAATTATGAGTTCAATGAAAACTAAAATACGAAAATAAATAATCAGCCCTATCGAGGTATTTTTCGGAGCGGACAATTTTCCGCAACGCAAATATGGTCGGAGCTAAAATTTGTATTCGAGCTAATTGTCATCGGACAAAAATATGGCAACCAAAATTTTTCAGTCTGTACAGCTTTATATACAATTAAAAAAAAAAAAATTCCGCAAACAATTTTCTGCGGACAAATCGAAAATCAAACTATAAAAAATAAAGCAAAATAAAGCTAGTCATCGCACCACATTGTTACTCATCGTATTGCGTTACTTCATATCGGAAAAAATTCAGAATTGTAAGTTGGAAGAATACCTCGAAGCAAAACTTGTCCGAAACGTATGAAATCGGACAAAATTCCGCTCCGAAAAATACCTCGATAGGGCTGAATAATAAAAAAAGTTATAGGAAGTGATTTATGTTTGCAAAACAAACAAAAATAACAACGATAACAACTTAGAGGTGCTTCCACCAATGGCCTTTTCCGTCAATTCCTTTATTTGGCTGGAGTTATAGCTATTTCATGGGTGCCAAGCCGATCCTCAGACTCCTTTATTCGTAGTGCTGTCTAGATGTTTTTTCATTTTAATCGAAAAACCTTTTGAGTTCACATTTGGGAACCTAGGGAACATTTGAACCTAGGACCAGCTTGTTGGGAAGCCAACTACGAGCAGTGCGTAGTGCATTGTTGATTTTATATCTGACAGCTTCGGACATGTACAACCATTTTGAACAATTGAAAGCTTCTCAGAAAACGATCTTGTTCCAAATGGTTTTTCTAATAATTGTTCAATTATGGTTTTAGTGTGAATAGCATTGGATTCCATTTCAATTTCTATCGGAAAAATTACTATAATTATTATATAAGGTAACTATCTATTGCAGCAGAGTCCACAAACATCAATTTCAGTCATAATTTAATATGAAATATTAAGAGTAATCTGCCTGAGAAGGTAGATGGAGCAATTCAAAAAGTTAACTCAAAATGGGGAAGAAAATTATTAATTATTAATAAACAACTGCAAGAATTACAGAGTTTTGTTATATTGTTCGAGTGAATACAATAGAGAATGGATAAATTACATCATACAATATAATTTGATTCATTGGTCCAGTTGATACCACAAAACAAGAGTTACCTATTTAAAAAAAAAAAAAAAGAACAACACATACTGTCCAACAGTTATGAATTAAAACAAATATTAAAATACAAAAATCAAAATAATTAAGAAACTCGAAAAATATTTCTAGTGAAAATTTAAATACAGTGCCTTGCATAAGTATAACCGCTTCCGAAAAAATGCATTTAAAAGAAAACCTACAATAAGAGTGACTCCTTACTATTCCTTTATTGAGTTACATCACTGAGAAGCAAATTGAGAAGAAAATAAAGTACCGTTATATCATCTCCTGGTGTTTAAAAATTAAAAACAGATTTTGATGTATTGCAAAAATGTAACCGCACAATGCAAATCTCTTTGAAGCTGCATTCAGTCAAGTGCTTTCAAATAAAAACAACAATGCCACGTGGTACGCATTTAAGCAAAATTGAAAAAGGCAAAATCTTGGCTTTCCGGTCAAGCGACCTAAGTCTTAGGGCTATTGGAAGACGAATTTCACGATCGGATCATGTCGTTCGAAATTTTTTAAAACATCCAGAATCTTATGGGAAAAAAATAAGACCCGGGCGTCCGCAGAAGCTGACACGTCGCGACAAGAGACGTTTTTATCAATGCTGCATTCAATTCGGTGCATTATTTGTCGGAATTTCGTAACGAATTGGGTTTAGGAGTTTCGGTTTCAACCGTTTCTCCTGCTTTAAAAAGCAGTGGAGTGATTGTTCGGGGAAAAATGGTGCAAGCTCCAAATTTAACAGCAGCCCACAAACAAAAAGATTGGAATTTGCCCGCCAAAACATAAATTGGGATTGGAAAACCGTAAGTGACTTTCTATTAATCTACACTAAAATCTCGTTATTCCAAATGGCATACTGGAATTAATGTTTTTTATTTGGTTATTTTTAGTGATGAAAAATTGTTTACCTTTGCTCTATTGACTGTCATATTCTTCATGATAATAGATTCAGAAAAATCAAAACAGCGACTATGAGCATAATCGCTTCGTATTGGCGAATACGTGCGTTGCGTCGTCGTACGTCGTCGTGCTAATTGATATAGAAATAGAAACACTACGACTACGAGCACGAAAGTTGCTAGAGTTAAAAATGTGTATCTGTTGCTGTTTCTGTATTCTCCTTCAACATTGTACATTGTCGCTGCCTTCTCAGTCGAAGGGAATCGCTTATTTTTTGCGCTTAACCTTCTCATTATTTTTACAGGCGTTTAGTGGAATGTATGCGTCTATCTCTCTCTGAAGATTGTATGCAAATAGTTACCGCAAATTTTTACGATATCAGAGATTTTTTGTGTATGCCAAATTCTCATCAAAAGGAAGGGCTAAGGGAATCACTTTTTTTACAGGCGTTTATTGGAATGTTTGTGTATACTGTTTTTGAAGATTGAATGAAAATAGTAACCGCAATTGTTTACGGTAGCAAAGCGGTGTATCAAATCGATTTCCTGCACAAGTTATTTCTTGTGTATGCCACGTTCTGGGTTAAAGGGAATCCCTTTTTTTTGCGCTAAACTTTTTTTTTTTTTTTTTTTTTTTCAGGCATTTATTATAGTGTTTGAAACTAAACATTTTTGAACCGTTGATTTGCGGAAGAATATTAAATATCTGAAAATACATTTATTTTTTGAAATTCTTGGTTTACCGCCGATATACTTGGCTTATATGAGGAATCGCCCCTGCCTCATTAGAGTTACAACTCTTCGAGGCAGAGTGAGTTCTATTATTTTTTTATCGATCAAGTCTTCGTTATTGAGTGGAATCTCATACATATTTAGTTTTCAATGAAAACAATAAACCTTGTTATTTAAAGGTCCAATAAGAAACTACATAAAATGCGAGAAACAATGGATTTTTTATTAATTGAGAGCAGGTGGCACAGTTTAGTAATTTAATTTCATTCAGCTATTAACATTTAAGAAACATAGTTCGCGTTTGTTTTTTTCAATCAGAAGGCAGTTAACTCTCTCAGCCATTATTTTCTCTACTTAAAATTCACCAAATTACCATAAAGAAGCTAAAAATAGAAATTTGAAAATAATTATTCACCACAAATGGAAACAAAATGCAACATTAAAGTTTTGACTTTGCTTTTAATTAAGTATGAGTCGTTGTTTAAAGAAGTCGATCAATATGAAACGAATTTTTATCCTCTCAACAGGAATTAAACGAATACATATTATTTCATATCTTTCAGACAAAATGAAAATTTTACTGCTCGTCATAGGAGCCTTGGTGGTAAGTTAAAATTCTTCAACAGTGTCCAAGCCTCTCACTATCTCCATTTCCCCCCTACCAGCTCTTTGGACTATCAAGCGCCAAACGCACCCGTGCCGAACTCGATGCAGCAACATACATTGAAAATCTCAACAATGAAATTAATCGCAGGGTCAATCTAGAGACCCTAGCTTCGTGGGCTTTCGATTCAAACATAACCGATGCCAATGAAAAAGCTCGCAACAAAGCAGCAGCTGAACAGGCTAAATTCATGAAGAGCATTGCTGTTGACTGTAAGAAGTACGAATGGCAAAGGTTTGACGATACCGATTTAAAGCGGCAATTTAAAATATTGACCAAACTAGGACACGCTGCATTGCCAGAAAAAGATTACGAGGAATATTTGTCAGTTTTGTCGAAAATGGAGTCGAATTATGCTAAAATCAAAATCTGTAATTACAAGGATCAAACCAAGTGTGACATGCAACTTGAACCGGAGATTGAGGAAATTCTGCCGAAGAGTCGCGATCCAGAGGAATTGAAGTATTACTGGACGATGTGGTATGACAAAGCTGGAACAGCTGTTAAAGACAGCTATTTGAGATATCTTGAGCTTAATTTACAATCAGCTAAATTGAATAGTGAGTGAAGATTTCTCTTCGAACTTCATAAACATAAATACATGAAATCATTTATTTGATTTATTTCCACAGATTTCACTTCACAAGCTGAGGCTTGGTTGTCTGAGTATGAAGACGATACCATCGAACAACAACTTGAAACTATCTATGCTGATATTCGTCCATTATATGAGCAGATTCATGGATATGTTCGATGGCGTTTGAGACAGGTGTATGGCGACAAGATCGTGTCGGAAAAGGGACCTATTCCGATGCATTTGTTGGGTAACATGTGGGGACAGTCTTGGTCGGAAATTGGAAGCATTTTAATCCCATACCCTGAGAAATCACTGATCGATGTGTCTGAAGAAATGGTCCGACAAGGCTATACCCCAAAGAAAATGTTCGAAATGGGAGATGAATTTTTCCAGTCACTGAATTTGAAGAAACTTCCTCAGTAAGAAGTTTTTCTTTCGTAGGATTCTCAAAACTACTACATTTCAAATTCATTTTCAGCTCATTCTGGGAGAAGAGTATTATTGAGAAACCCAATGATGGCCGTGATTTGATTTGTCATGCCAGCGCATGGGACTTCTACCTTGACGATGATGTCCGAATAAAACAGTGCACACGCGTCACTCAAGATCAATTGTTTACAGTTCACCACGAACTAGGACACATCCAGTATTTCTTGCAATACGCTCACCAACCGAACGTCTATCGAACAGGAGCCAATCCTGGCTTCCATGAAGCTGTTGGCGATGTTCTATCACTCTCAGTGTCAACACCAAGACATTTGGAAAAGATAGGTTTGCTTAAGGACTATAAAATGGATGAAGAAGCTAGAATCAATAAGTTATTCTTGACCGCATTGGACAAGATTGTATTCCTGCCATTTGCATTCACAATGGACAAATATCGTTGGTCACTGTTCCGAGGTGAGGTTAAGCCGGAAAATATGAACTGTGCCTTCTGGAAATTGCGAGATGAATACTCCGGTATTGAACCACCAGTTGTGAGGAGTGAAAAGGATTTTGATCCACCGGCTAAGTATCACATTTCAGCTGATGTAGAGTACCTCAGGTGAGTGTGCTTCGGCCTCTACTTTTTGTAGTTTCTTAACACCCTCTCCTTTGACAGATATTTGGTTTCTTTCATCATCCAATTCCAATTCTATAAATCAGCTTGCATCAGGGCTGGACAGTATGACCCAAAGAACCCAGAGTTCCCATTGGATAATTGTGATTTCTATGGAAGTGTTGAAGCTGGCAAGGCTTTTGAGTAAGTCTCCTATCAGATATGCTCGAAGAAGTTGTTTTCACTTTAAGTTTACTTTCAAGGGCAATGCTGTCTATGGGAGCCTCTAAACCTTGGCCCAATGCAATGGAAGTATTCACTGGTGAACGAGTTATGAGTGGCAAGGCTATAGCTGAATATTTCGAGCCATTGAGAGTTTGGTTGGAGGCAGAAAATCTTAAGAACAACGTCCCTATTGGATGGACAAGATCTGATAGTAAGTTGTTTCTTTTTATGTTTCAAAATAAGGTTTTTACCAGAATTTGTTTGTTTCTTTTCAGAATGTGTAGCATAAGAAAAAACTATTTTAATAAATTTTTATAAAAAAGATTCAAAATAAGATACAATTTAAGGACAATAAATAAGAAAATTAAGTATTAATTTAAATTAAAATAATATTTGTTTTTAAACAAATTTGAAGTAAGCATTCATTCACAACGTCTTTACTAAAAATTTGGTTATTTATCAATTTTAAAAGCAATCTCCCATGCTCCTATAAAGTGTGAGACCCGCTTAAGAAAAAAACACAGAATGCTATAATTGTAGTTCACTAAATATCTGGTTCAAAATGAATGCATACGTTCTGGTCATGTAAAAATAGAGTGGAGCCAAAGCCTATGTGGCTTAGTCTCATCAACAATTCTCTGAAGGCGTATGAAGAATTGAAGGGACCACAGTTTAACGTCGATTCGTACGGCAAAGAGAAGCACTTTTTTTTATGACAGATTGATACTTTTTGAAGTTTTGGCAGTTCTTCGCAAGAGGAGTACCCGTGAAAGATGAAATAAACACTTTATAGGTAGGGCACAAGTAGGACTCGAACCCACGATGTTCTGCTAAGCAGCCAACTCTACTTAAACCTAAACCCAAAAACCCTTAAACCAAAAAAAAGTATGTAAACTGGCCAAGGCTCAAAACCCAACCCCGACTACCAATTGTCAAGTGCTGACTGAAGCCACCAGAACTGGTTCTCCTGCTTCACCCTATGATTTGGTCCCGTTCGGACACAGTCCTACTGAACCGAAGGAGCTCTGCTTCGTCTTGTGCTAAGACGTTTGGACCGAAAAGGAGCCGCCGATCGACGATTCTTCGCCTAACGTGGTAGATTAGCTGCACCGTCAATCTGTCCTGTATCAGACCGCATCTATCTAAATAGAGAAATGCCTCTGGTGGAATGAAGCCGCTCAAGTGTGCGCTATCAAAATGTTTGTCATTCAGGCAGAACGCCCCAAAGATTAAATTATTCGTCTCTGGCAATGTGGCCCCGAACAAGTTTTATCACGAAATTGTCAATTCTGTTGATTCGAGCCTCGTTGTATAGAACCGCGTTAGAATAGTAACGTACATAAGAAGATTCCGGTGTCCCAAACAAACCGAAACAGCGCCGAAGACACTGCCTCTCGAAGATCCGAAACTTTTCCATTTGAGATGGTGCAACGTTGAACCACACTAGACAGCCATAAACGATCATCGGCCGTTTGAGGGCCATGTAGCAAGTTACCTTCACTCTGGGGTCAAGCCGACTGCTGTAAAACAGCCGTTTCGTCAGAGCGAAGGCTCATCTGGCCTTACTCAGAGCAGCATCCATATGTCTGTTGAAATACAGATACTGGTCCAACCAAATACCGAGGTACTTCACTTCAATTTTGCTCGTTAATCGCTGTCCACGAGGTCCAACGATGACCATCTTGCGCCAATTCTTGCGCATATCCCTCGTGGCCCTAGCCAGCGGGTTCCGCAACAGAATTGTTTCGCATTTCTGGACATTTATTTTCAGTTTCCAGTCATCGCAATATCGCTGAATCTTCTCGAAGTTACGTTGCAAGAAAATTCTAATGACTTTGACCTTTGGGACAGTTTTGTACGCAATCAGGTCGTCGGCATACGCAATTGCCTGGATAAGGCTACTTGTCAGATCGCTAGTGTAAATGCTGAAGAGAATCGCTCTCTGTTGAAGGTCGTTTTTGATTTCAAAGGTGGTGGTAGAAGTTACATTGTCACTTTTGACAACAAACTTTCTACCGTTGAGCATATCATATAATGGTTTACTGGTGAGTTTTAGGTACAAACCTTCTTGCCATACGGTGTCGAAAGCCTTCTCTAAATCAACCAGAACAACACCCATGTATTGTTTCTAGGACTTATTCCATTGGATATCAGAAACAAGCTTAGACGCGGCATGAATGGTGTCATGTCAGGCCTTGAACCCGAACTGGTTATCCGGAATTATTTTGTTGTCCGCAGCCCACGCATTCAGAGCCCTATTGATTACCTATTCGAATTCCTTGCTGACGCTTTGTAGAAGACTTATCGACCGAAGATTTGACGGATTGGAGTTGTCCTTTCTCTTTTTCGGAAGAGGATAAACCACAGCTGACTTAGAACGCTCTGGATAATATGCATTATTCAGCGCGTTGTTGATGTCTATTACCGTGTAAATGTCCTAGTACAATGTTGGATATACCATCGACACCTGCCGATTTCTTATTCTTTATTGAATCGAAGATGAGCTGGAGTTCTACCTTCGTGATGAGCAAGGGACTTGGACCCGTTCGATCGACGATTATAGCGTTTGCTTCGGATCGCCATTGCGTAATATCATTCCTTAGGTAGAAATGATGAAGTAAAGCTCTGTTTTCAGGGATAATCTAGAGACCTTAGCTTTGTGGGCCTTCGATTCAAACATAACAGATGCCAATGTCAAAGCTCGTGACAAAGCAACAGCCAAAAAGGCTAAATTCATGAAGAGTAATGCTGTTGACTGTTTGACGATATCGATTTGAAGCGGTAATTTCAATTTTTGACAAGACAAGGACACGCTGCATTGCGAGAAAAAGTTTACGATTAGTATTTATGAGTTTTGTCGAAAATGCAGTCGAATTATGCTAAAATCAGAATCTGTAATGGCAAGGATCAAACCAAGTGCGACATGCAACTTGAACGGGAGATTGAGGAAATTCTGCCGAAGAGTCGGGATCCAGAGGAATTGAAGTATTACTGGACGAAGTGGTATGACAAAGCTGGAACAGCTGTTAAAGACAGCTATTTGAGATATCTTGAGCTTAATTTAAAATCAGCCAAATTGAATAGTGAACACTCTTTCAACGACTTAAATGTCAAAAATGGTGTTTTTATATTATTGTCACAGATTTCACTTCACAAGTCGAGGTTGGAACATTAAATGAAAAAACAACCGTTGCATATTTGTAAAATAATTTTATTGCTCTCCAAACAAATTTACAAAGACCGACACTCTGAAAATAAACCATTTCAGAATAGCTCAGTTTGTTCTTCTTTCCTACCAAACGTGCATACTCACTTGTAGAAGGTGTCCATCCAATGTGCACATTGTTTTTTACATTTTCTGCTTCAAGCCAAACCCTCAAAGGCTCAAAATACTCCGCTATCGCTTTGCCTGTCATATTGCGTTCCCCAGTGAAAGCCTCCATTGCATCGGGCCATGGTTTCGAGCTACCCAATTTTAACATTGTCCTTGAAAAGCCATTCAAATTATATCAATTATTTTAATGATTAGCAGTGAAACTTACTCAAAAGCCTTGCCAGCTTCGGCACTTCCATAGAAATCACAGTTGTCCAACGGCAATTCCGGATTTGTTGGGTCGTATTGACCGGCTTTGATGCAAGCTGACTTATAGAATTGGAATTGAATGATGAATGACACCAAATATCTGCCAATTGCAGCAATAAGAATTAATGATACTTTAAGACCCCAGCACTCTCACCTGAGGTACTCCACATCGGCAGAAACATGATATTTAGCAGGCGCATCAAAGTCTTTCTCGCTCCGAACAATTGGTGGTTCAATTCCTGAATACTCTTCTCTCAATTTCCAGAAGGCACAATTCCAATCCTCGCGCTTGGTCTGACCCCTGAATAGAGCCCAACGATACTTATCCATTGTGAAGGCAAATGGCAAGAACACAATCTTGTCCAAGGCTGTTAGGAATAATTTATTCAAACGAGCTTCTTCGTCCATTTTGTAATCCTTGAGTAGGCCAATTTTCTCCAAGTGTTTTGGTGTTGAGAACGACAAGGCCAAGACATCACCCACAGCTTCGTGGAATCCAGGATTGGCACCAGATCTGTACACATGAGGTAGATGTTGATACTGCAGATAGTACTGGATGTGTCCCTGCTCGTGATGGACGGTTGCAAATTGGTCTTCGGTCATTCGGGTGCATTGTTTAATGCGAACATCGTCAATGAGATAGAAATCCCAGGCACTGGCGTGACAGATCAAATCACGTCCGTCGGTTGGCTTCTCGATGATACTTTTCTCCCAGAATGTCCTGAAAATTGAATTGCCATGATATGATCAAAACATAGGATTATAATTAGCTCACTTCGGTAGTTTCTTCAAATTCAGTGACTGGAAGAATTCATCAGCTAATTGGAACATTTTTTTAGCGTTGTAACCTTGCCTAACCATTTCTTCAGTCACATCGATCTGAGACTTGTTGGGAAACGGAGCAATCAGACTGGCAATATTTCCCCACTTCTGAGCCCACATATTACCTAATAAATGCATGGGAATCGGTCCCTTCTCTGATAAAACCTTTTCCCCATAAACCTGCCTCAGACGCCATCGAACATATCCATGAATCTGTTCATACAGTGGTCGAATTTCAGAATAAATGTCTTCAAGCTGTTGTTCCATTGTCTCGTCTTCATATTCATCCAGCCAGTATTCAGCTCCAGATGTGAAATCTGTCAATAACACTATCAAACATTGTTTTCAAAGTATATTCTGCTTACTGTTCAATTGAGCCGCTTTGGTACTTAGTTCCACATATATCTCAAAGCTCTTTCTTGTTGGGGTTCCAGCTTTATCATACCACGTCCTCCAATAGTACTCCAACTCTTCGGGGTCTCGACTTGTTGCAAGGATCTCTGTCAATTCCGGTTCCAATTGCAGCTCACAGTTCGTTCTGTTGACAAAGTCACATACTCTCACTTTAGCGTAATTTGAATTCATTTTTGACAAAGCTGATGACAATTTACGATAGTCCTCTTCGGGCAAGGCTGCGTAGCCCATTTTCGACAATGCCTTGAACTGTCTCTTCAAATCTTCATCCTTGAAGTTCTGCCAATCGTACTGACTCAGATCCTTAGCAATTTCTTTCATAAATTTGGCATTAATGTCTGACAGTAAATTTTTCCTTTGTTCATTGATGTCAGTTATGTTCGAGGCATAAGCCCAATCAGCCTCTGTCTGAATATTCACCAGCTTATTCAATTCTGCGCTTAGTTCCTGCACGTACTGGACTGCTTCTTCTTCAGAATTTAGCCGAAGAAAGCGCTTGCCATGGCATAGCTTACATTTAACAAAAATAAAAATCAGCAATCAAAATAAATTTTCGTCAACAATCAAAATTTCAAACCTTACCCCAAGAGCTCCAAGAAGAAGTAATACTAATTTCATCGATCCAGCTGATTGATTGCTCAGTCAGTAGCTGACTGGTCAGAGCGAGCTTTGAGACTGCCGTATTTAAGATCTTTTCTGAATTTTGCTTTCTTATCAGAGCGATAGCTCAGTTTGGTGTGCAGAGCTCAGTTTATTGTTTATAGTTTGTAGGATCAAAATATATTCTTATCAATCGATGGTAGTGTTTGAAAACGAAAGTTTCTTATCAATCATAAAAGTACCTAAAAGTACCTACATGTATATATATACCTACTCATAAATTTGTTTAAGTTATCTAGAACTTCTGTTCGACGATAAAATGATTAAGAACTTGTAAGAGTTGCGGAATTCGATTTGTATGGATCAGCAAACTTTTAGCGGGGTTAAGTAAGTTATCCATGTTTGCCGATTGTCTGGAAAAACACTTGAAATCTGATATATGGAAGAATGTGTATCCAAATATTACAATTTGAAGTAGGATTGGACCAATGTCACAACCTTGAGGAACCCAATGAATTTATTGGAATTAAGAGGCCGAACACAAAGTCGAAGGCCAAACATTGAAAATGAAAGTGGAAAAAGCAGAAGCCGACCTTTTCTATGAAATGTTTGCCTTCATCTGTACCGGAAGCATGTATGGACAATCACATCCTGTCCGTCGCTTTCTATATAAATTTGACATGTCATCCAATAACAATATTGACAAATCTTCTTCGATTTTCGAAAACAAAGAATTTTAGGACGATAACCTAAGCAACAACAACGTTGAACTAAAATATTGTAAATTTAAATAAATTTGTTTTGTTGCTTTTAGCCTCTACATCGTGAAGTAGAATCGTGATACGCTGCATGATCAAATTTCATGTTGGGATCTTCATACATTTTTATACGACAACGCGACTTCCTTCGTGCGTGAAGTAGTGAATTGGCAAAAATCATTTTTATGGAAATTACAATATTACGATAGCAACGGGATGTTTTCCCGACTACGTAGAAAAGCATTTAGTTGAGAAGCAACAACAGGCCTCGGAAACGGACGGATACACTGATGACGACCCAAGCAAATGTATAAGGGACAACGAATTTCGGATATGCACGTGAAATGTTAGGTCCGTTAATAGACCGCGTGCTGCCGAACAATAAGCGGAGACCCTCAACTGCTTCAAAGCAGACATTACCGCTATCCATGAAATGTAATGATTTGGATCGGGCAAAAGGAGGATGAGAAACTATGACATTTAATATGATGATTGTTACCGAGACCGATAGTAACAATATTGACTCTTTGGATGTGGATTCGTGGTGGGAAGCAGACTCAGGCAAAAAGTCTTGAGCTTCAAATATGTAAGCGAACGCATTACGACAATCCGAATCAAGGCTAACTTCAGCAACATTAGCCTAATATGTGCACATGCCCCACAGAACAGAAAAAGGACGACACCAAAGACGAGTTCTACGACCTACTTGACAAACCGTAAGAGCAATGTTCTTGCTATAACATTAGAATTATTCTCGGCGATTTTAACGCAAGTGTCAAGTAACCTCTTAAGGAGTCCTATGTCGCCAACATCAAGTATAGAAGACCAATGGCAACATTGCCAGAAAGCAGTTATAGATGCCGCCTCTAATGTACTAGGTTTCACACAGCCACCAAAACGAAACCCTGGTTTGATGAAGAATGCAGGCAGGCCCATGCAGCCAAACAAGAGGCATACAAAGCGGCGCTGCATAGAAGGACAAGAGCTGCTCGTGAGCTCTACGAGCAAAAGAGGAGAGAGGAACGCCGGCTTCTCAGGAGGAAAAAGAGAGAGCATGAGAAGCGTCAGATCGAGGATGTTGAGAGAGCCAACAGCAGGAATGAAGTTCGGAGGTTTTACCGAAAGATTAAACAGCTGGCTCAAGGTCATCGAGCAAGAACTGATGCCTGCAGAGATAAACAAGGGACATCATAGTAGAATCGCAGTCAATGCTGGGGATTTGGAAAGACCACTTCTGTAGATTGTATAACGGCGACGACGAACAAAATACCGCCGTCAGACAGGAGCCTTTCATCGGACACGATGATAGCCAACAATTTCATGAACCCAACCTAGAAGAAAGAAAACGGCAATATCACGGCTGAAATCCAACAAAGCCGCTTGAGCAGATGGTCTAGCTGCCGAGCTTAGCAGCAGGCATCGAGCTAAATAGGAGCATGCACCAAATCATCTGTAAGATATGGTTAGAGGAATGCATGCCTGTTGAATGGAAACTCAGCATTGTTTGCCCGATCCTGAAAAAGGGAGATCCTCTAAACTGCGCCAACTATAGAGGAATAAGTCTACTAAACATCGCCTTCAAGATCTTCTCTGCCGTAATATGTGAACGTCTGAAGCCTTTCGTCAACAATCCGATTGGTCCTTATCAATGTGGATTCAGGCCAGGAAAGTCAACCATCGAAGGTTTTGTCTAGTTTTGGCATCCCTGCCAAGCTCCTTCGCTCGTTCAAAATGACGATGGAGAACTCACGCTGCTCCACCAAGGTTGCAAAGAGCATACGGAATTTTTCGACGTCAAAAAACGATTCAGACAAGGCAATGCACTGTCGTGCGATTTTTTTAATATCGTTCTTGAGAAGAAGTGCAGAACTCCACCGTCAACACCAGAGGCACTATCTTCCAAAAAGCTGTCCAAATTCTCGCGTACGCCGATGATATTGATGTATTGGGAAGAACACAGCGTGATGTCAATGGTGCCTTTGTGAGAATTGAGACAGAAGTGGCAAATATGGGTTAAGCGGTAAATGAGGGAAAAACGAAGTATATGCTGTCTTAGAGGAAGGACACCCAACACCGACGGCTCGGACAGAACGTCACAATAGACGCATACACCTCCGAGGTAGAAAAAACACGGGCAAGAACACCTGCGAAGATATCATACGAAGAATAACTCTAGCTAATCGCTGAAAGCAATTGAGTGGAAAAGCCCTTTTTCGAGCAACTAAGGTAAAATTGTACAACACCCTCATCATCCCAGTCCTTCTTTATGGTGCAGAAGCATGGACCTTGACAAAATCGGATGAATGTGCCTTAGGCTGTTTTGAGAGGAAAGTTTTTCGGGTCATCTTTGGCCCCGTGTTAATTGAAGGGGAATGGCGAGGAAGATATAACATCGATCTTTACGGTTTGTACAACGACATGGACCTAGCCAGATAAGGGTCAAGGTCCAGAGACTCAGATGGCTCGGTCATTTAGAGCGTATGAACACCAATGCTCCGGCCCGGAAAGCCTTCGACACTATTCGCGAGGGACGTAGAAGGAGAGGAAGGCCGCGACTCAGGTGGCGCACTCAAGTGGTAGAGGACCTCAATCAGCTTATAGTGCAAAACTGGAGACAGCTAGCTAGGCACCGAGTTGGCTGGTGGAGACTGTTGATTAAGGCCCAAGTCCACAACGGACTGTAGCGCCACCTTTAGTATGTAAGTAAGTTGGAAGAACGTGTTGAAGAAGGCCCATACCATATCCAGTTCTATCGTAGATTTATTCAAAAACGTCATCTTTCTAATTTAACAATCTTTTAACAATTATAACCACAAAGCATAGAAAAAAAAACCAGAATTATTTGAAATGTTTGAAGAAAAAAAAAATACGAAAAAACGAAAATTTGGTGAGGATTGAATCTAGCCAATGCAGAACTAAGCATTTCAACAGAGTCTAGACACGCAGCACTACTAAGTCTTATCAGTTTTTGGTGTTTAAAACTTTTAGCACAAGCTTTTTACTAATGGTACAGAGAAGAAAGAGAAGTGCTTAAAGCTTTTGTAAACGAAGCACTGATAACGCCACAAACAGTTTTCTATTCAACTAAGGGAATTAAGGCATAATTTACCGAGCACGAGATGAATGCAAGTGGATGCAATTTTAACACTTTTGAAAAATTACATAGAAACATAATATTCTTGATTTACTTTAATAACAAAGTTGAGACACTTAATCCACTTAACACTGCAGAAAAAAAAGAAATTTACTGAATCAAACCGCAAACAATAAATTGCAGAGCGCAGCAGTAAGACAGCTTAGATATTTGAAGTCTTCTAGTATTTTTCATTTTTCATTTAGCATCAAATGTCAAAGCTTCAACTCATTCTCGATAGCTTATCACCTCGCTCAACCCACTATGGACTGGAACTCGACAGAGTAATTATAGTAATATTATGGTAAGTGCCAAGAACCTTTAGTTAAATGTAAGAAATAGTTGAAAATTTGATTACGGTGGTGAAGACAATTGACAATATTAAAGTTTTCAGAGATAAGAGTCGCTTATATTCTAGCAAAACCTTTGTGATACTTATCATAATTTCCGGATCCTTCATAAACGCTTTTTATAGCTTCTAACTATTTCGAGACTTTGAACACCCAAACCAGTTCTTTTGAAAAAGGCGAAAGTTAACCATTTAGATTTCGAAAATCAACGGAAACAATACTTGACTACTTAAAAAAATATCTGATTCAAACGTTGACATTTTTAAGAGCTTTATCTAAAGTCTATCGAATTATTGCCAAATAATGTCACTCAAAACTACAAAAACCAGAGGCACTTACAGTAGCTGATAAGTAAATCACCTTATAAACGATAAGAAGGTTGGTATCTTGATTTTTAATGACTTTAAGCTACTTGAGAATAAGTTAACTACATTTGATCGTAACTCGATTATGTTCTTAATTTCATTCGTGCGCTGAAACTCTTGAAGCAATGAAGTTAGTTTTCCTACTTGTTGGAGCACTTGGGGTAATTATCACAACCAGTATACAGATTTTTTTTGAGGAAAACCTCTTTTGTGATTTATAGCTCTGCCTTGGAAAGCGTATCTATCGATCCCATTCTGAAGAAGAAGCAGCAAAGTACCTGCAGGATATGAACGATGAACTTAATAAGCGGGCGAACATTGATGTAGAGGCAAATTGGGCATATTCTTCTAACATAACTG
>CAKKXW010000005.1:13097072-13116113 GCA_920937365.1 Sphaerophoria rueppellii
CTTATATCCGATTGTACTTTGAATCCAGTTTTAAAATGCTGGGTCAAAAATTACGCAGGTGTCGGTCGAAGGATAGAAAGACCTGATTTCTGGGGAATTATCTAAAATGAAAATTAATTGAAATTAGAGTGTTTTGAGTGAGTTATTTCGTAATATTCGAAAACTTTATACTTAAAAAGAATTGCTTAAAGTATATCTCTTATTTTAACACTACTTTTTGCAATTTAAGTAATCATAAATATTTAGTTTTAGCATGCAGGAGCAAGTTCGTACGACCCAGTCGTGCACATTTTTTAATAACAAATTCGATAAGAAATAAAAAATTCATATTTCAAAAGCTTATAATGCTTTATTGAGTGAGTTTTGTGAGATTAAAGTTAATTAAAAGTAAAATCTATTAAGGGGTCTTTAGTCCAGAAAGATAGGAAGCTGGCTGTGGACGCATTAAAAACTGGGTCGTAAAATTTTGACCTAAGTTTCATGTTAGCCTATATTCTAACTAACTTAAGGTGGCACTACAGTCCGTTGTGGACTTTGGCCTCAATCAACAGTCTCCGCCAGCCAACTCGGTCTTTATCTACCTGTCTCCAGTATTGCACTTAGAGTTGATTGAGGTCCTCTTCCACTTGAGTGTGCCACCTGAGTCGTGGTCCCCCTTTCCTCCTACGTCCCTCGGGAATAGTGATGGCTTTGCGGGCCGCAGCATTGGTGTCCATCCGCTCTAAATGACCGAGCCATCTGAGTCTCTGGACCTTGACACTTCTGGCTAGATCCATGTCGTTGTAAGACCCGTTAAGTTCGCTGTTATATCTTCTTCGCCATTCCCCTTAAATGCACACGGGGCTAAGAACTTTCCTCTCGAAATAAGGTACTTTCATCCGATATTGTCAAGGTTCATGCTTCTTCTCCATACAGCAGGACTGGGATGATGAGGGTGTTGTACAATTTTAGTTGCTCGAGAGAGGGCTTTTCCACTCAATTGCTTTCTTAGTTCAAAGAAACAATGATTAACAAGAGTTATTCTTCGTATGACCTCGGCGCTGGTGTTATTGTCCGTGTTTATAGCGGAGCCTAGGTAGACAAACTCCGCTACTACCTTGAAGTTGTATGCATCTATTGTGACGTTCTGTGAGAGCCGTCGGCGTTGGGTGTCCTTCCTCGAAGACAACATATACTCCGTTTTTCCCTCATTTACCGCAAAGCAGCTTCTATGTCAATTCTCACAAAGGCGCCATTGACATCACGCTGTGTTCTTCCCAATATATCAATATAATCGGCGGCGTGCGTACGCGAGAGGTTGAACAGATTTTTGGAAGATAATACCTCTGGTGTTGACGGTGGAGTTTTGCACTATCTTCTCAAGAACGATGATAAAGAAATCGCACGGCAATGCATCACATTGTCTGAATCCTTTTTGGACGTCGAAAGATTCCGTAAGCTCGTTGTCAACCTTGATGGAGTAGCGTGAGTTCTCCATCATCGTTACGCACAAGCGAACGAGCTTGGCAGGAATGCCAAGACTACACATAGCTTCATAAAGGGTTTTTCAATAGGGACGCTACAAAAGTAGACCGATAGGGACAGCAAATGACGCCATATTTTTTCCCGCTCTCTTAACACTTCTCTTAAGTAAGGTTTGCCATTTTATTATGGAAAGGTATACGATCCAACAACGAGTCAAAATTATTAAAATTTACTACCGAAATTCGGAGTCAGTGGTCAACACTGACTCCGACTGACACGACAATTTATGGTCGTCATAATCGTCCTGCCAGATCAACAATTGAGCGTCTAGTGGAAAAATTTGAGTCCACAGGCTCAGGACAAAATGTTCCCGTGCCAGTGAGACAAGGAAGTGCCCGTAGTGTCGAGAATATTGCTGCCGCTAGCGCATCAATTGCGGAAGACCCAAATCAGTCTCTCACACGTCGTTCTCAAGCGTTGGGCATCTCTGTGACGTCGTTGTGGCGAATTTCGCAAAAAGATCTTGGCCTGCATCCTTACAAGATCAAATTGACGCAAGAAGCCGCTTGATCACCAGAAGCGTCGTATGTTCGTGAATTGGGCTGAGCAACAACTTGAAAATGATCCGGATTTTCATCGAAAAATCATCTTCAGCGATGAGGCTCATTTCTGGCTGGATGGCTTCGTCAATAAGCAAAATATGCGTTATTGGTCAGGCAGCAATCTACATGTGCTTCACGAGGCACCATTACATCCCGAAAAAATCACTGTTTGGTGCGGTTTACATGCTGGTGGTGTCATTGGGCCGTACTTCTTCCGTGATGATCAAGACCGGCACGTGACTGTGAATGGGAATCGCTACCGCTCGATTATTTTTGGAATGAAATGGATGATATGGACTTGGACGATATGTGGTTTCAACAGGACGGTGCCACATGTCACACAGCGGGCCAAACAATCGAATTATTGAGAAATAAGTTCGATGATCGCATTATCTCCAGAAATAGACCTGTGAATTGGCCGCCTCGTTCATCCGATTTAACGCCGTTAGACTATTTCCTGTGGGGCTACGTCAAATCTATGGTTTATGCCAACAAGCCAGCGACGATTGATGAACTTCGGCCGATTTATGCTTGAAAACCGTCGAAAATTGGATTCAGCGTCTGGACTTCTGCAAGCGTGCCCGTGCCCCCGTGGTAGCCATGCAAAAGAAATCGAGTTCCATACATATGGCATCAAATGTACTTCCACAGGAAAAAAGAATTTCATTGATAACCGTTTTTGTTTTATTTAAGAAAACGTTTGTAGCGTCCCTATTCTAAAACCCGTAGATGCTGTCATATACACGGCCTTAAGATTGATTAAAAGATGGTGGGTACCAATTTGGAGTTCATAGACCTTTTCCAGGATCTGCCGAAGCCACATTGATAAGGATCAATCAGATTGTTGACGAAAGGCTTCGGACGTTCACATTTTACGGCAGAGAGGATCTTGTAGGCGATGTTAAGTAGACTGATTCCTCTGTAGTTGGAATGTATATTCACTTTGCGTTAATAACACAAATGAGCGGCGGTGTAGGTGAGTTCGTTTTGAGTGATACAAGGAGATGAGTGATAGAGGATGAGGTTTTGGGTGGTTAGTAGTATGTTGTCAAATTGAATATAGAATGAGGTCTTGAGTATAATTTTTTGGTTTTTTGAGTAAAATTCTGATTGAAAAATGTTAAACCAAGTAACAAGCAGTTGCGAAAGTATCTAAATTGACCATTTAACTCAAAGTATGAATATTTTGATTGAGCGAGATGTAAAATTTACAATTTGAAAAAAAAAATGGTCTTAACTTCCTTGCTTTTCGAGCCACTGTACCGCCACTGCACCACTCTCATAAAAATCTAATGTGTTCCAGATTGAGACCCAAGATCCAAGACTCTATCTAAATTAAATTCGAAGACTTGACAACTTCGGCTACCAACCAACCAAGTAGTTTGGTATTCCAACCTAATGCCGTCGCCGTTGTCGTCATTACCGTTGTTCGTGTCGGTCCAAGTGGTAAATGGTAGCAAAGCTTGTTGTTTGTAAATTCTCTCCAGTCTTGTTTCAACCATTCACGCGTATGGTAACAGATTATTTTTAACTTTTTCTAAAAAAAAAACGAACTTCCTTGAATGAATCGATTGAACCAGAAAAAAAAAGTAAAAACCAAATCAAAATTTTCGAAAGTCATCGAGAAAGGTTGCTAATGAGACGTGAGTGAGATTTTATAGCTTTTTGCCGGTTCTTTTTACCAAATCTAAAATTGATTGTTGACTTTCCCTCTTCTTCGTGCAGAGTTGGTTATTTTGAGTCAAAGAACTCTTGTGGCTGATTAAAAAGCCAGCTAGCTGCTAATTATTCATTATATTGAACGTTCGTGTTTGAATTTTGTTGTCTGTGTTTAAATTGGTGGAAGTAAAAGTTGAGGAACTTGTTTTTTCAAATACAAATCGTTGTCTAATATTTTTGGTTGTGAATTTTCAGTATGTTTTGTTTGGTAATTGAGAACAAATATTTTTAGTGATTTAAATTCCGCGAGTAACCTTGAATTTTTAATGAATTAATTCGCGTAGACAGGCGTTGAGATTTCAATTTGATAAAAAAATACAAAAAAAAAAAACAAATAAAAAATTGAACGAGATAGGTGATATTCCGGTTTTTGAGTGATCTTGACTGAGTTTATCCTTGAACTTTAATATCCAAATAAATCGAGATCTCCACTCAATTTGATTGTTTTGAGTGGTTTTCTAATTCACATCTTCATTTTAACTCCATAGAAATTTTGAGTGCTTTTTTTCTAATTGAGTGAAACTTTGAGTGAAAACAGAAAAATCACGTTTTTCAATGAGAGAATTTCGTCTCCAAATCCAAAGATGATTTTGCAAGTCTTTTGATGATAAAATAGTGTAACATCGGTGTTGTGATAATAAGTCTAAGCCAGGTTGCGACTGTCAACGTTCAGAAAATAAATTTGTCTTCTTTTTTTTTTTTTTACTCTGTGCTGCGTAATACACAAAATTTATCACAGGTAAGAAACAACAAGATTAATCAAAGATATTCATTTGTTTTTTTCGTTTTTGCTGTTGGTCAAGGGCATGGGTTGCTTGCATTTTTGTGTGTTAAGAAAAAAATTTACATTTATTTTCGGTTTTTGAAAAATTTTGTTAACACAAATTGAGTGTGTGATTTCGACACGATCGCGATCGCTGTTGTAAAAAATGTAAATTAATTGGTGGTTTTATTTCACCTTTTTTTTTTGGGCTTTTGTTGTTTGTTAATCTTTTTTTGGGGAAAGTTGCGATGTGACAGTGGTTTCGGGCTGATCTGGTACGCATGTAAATGTGTCATCTTTTCGGCATTCGCTCTTATCTTTTTTCCGAATCGAAGTGAAAGATGTTTCAAGTTGCGTAAAGTGAGACGTTCATTTCTTTGAACATTTTTCATTACATTTTGTGAGAATCATTATCGAGCTTAATCATTCCAATCGAAAATGTCTAATGAGAAACCTGAGTTGAAAACAACTCTTGATGGCGATTGTTCATTTAATTGTTTCCGTGTGCTTAAGTTTTCATCATTAATTTGAATTTTTGTATTATTCAAAGTCAAATTGCTAATCTTGATTGACTTGAGTCGAAAGATTTGTGCTGAGCGTGTACAGCGATTTAGTTGTTTTCGTACGTAAAAGGTAATTGGATGACTTGGTGCCGGTCATTATGATGGAATACAGAAAATGCTTGAGAATAAGATGATAAGTTGTTGGTGTTTTTGACAAGAATATCGAAAAAGTTTACTTAGAAAAGTGTTTTCATTACCTTTTTTTTCTGGTCAATTATTACTGAAATAAATCTAAGAAACATATTTTCTATTTCCCTTTAAATTAGTGTTGGTGTCTCGCATTTTGATAGTTTGATGTGTTTTCGTAGTAAATAATTTCCAGGAGTCATTGATGATTGATGATCAATTTGCTTGTTTACGTTTGCTGAGAAAAAATTAACTTAATTGTTGTAGAACCGCTGATCTATTTCATTTATCTATTCAATATACCTCAGCGATGGAGAGAATTAAAGGTAGTATTCATACCCAAGACGGGCAAATGCTTTCATGTCAACCCTAAAGATCTAAGACCTATTAGCCTATCATCATTCATTCTCAAAACTCTGGAACGATTGATCGATATCCATGTACGTAATAGCATTGATAAGAGATTATCGATGTCTCAGAATGCTTACTGCGAAGGGAAATCGGTTGAAACAGCCGTACATACTCTAGTAAAAACTATCGAATACTCCCTAGAGCAAACGGAATATACTGTGGTTGCCTTCCTGGATATTGGGATCGCTTTCAACAACGTTGACACATCTGCTATCACTTCTGCTATGACGACCTTAAACGTCGAATACTCACTTTGTGAGTTGATTAATCTAATGCTAAACAGCAGGATCATTAACTCTAAGTTGGGGTATTTTTGTACGAATAGGTCTGTCAGCAGAGGCACTCCGCAAGTTGGTGTTCTGTCCCTTCTCCTGTGGAACATAGTATAGTTAACGAACTGCTAATATCCCTCGAGAACGAAGGCTACAGAGTGATTGCGTATGCCGATGATTTTACCTCCGCCGTCACAGGAAAACATCCTAATACCCTGAGAGACCTCCTCCAAAACGCACTAAATATGCTCACTAGATGGGCTGATCACTGTGGACTTAATATTAATCCTCAAAAAACAGACCTCGTCATTTTTACACGGACAAAATCACAGTAATTGTACAGTAATTTTTACCAATGAAGCCAAATATCTTGGTCTGATATTATACAAAAAATTGAGTTGGAAACCTAATATTGAGGAAAGATTTAAGAAAGCTACGAAGCATAACAAGCAAATGGGGTTTCCAACCTCGTATAACCTATTGGCTATATATATATCAGTCATCCGACCAATACTCATGTACGGGGTTCCAGTATGGTGGAAAGAAAGTCACTTACTAAGACAAACTCAGCAGAGTCCAACGCACTGCATGTCGGGGGTATTGAGAACCACACCTTCACCAGCGTTAGACACTCTCTTCCATCTGACACTCCTCGACATCTTCAGAAAACGTGGTATCAACTTCTAATCGAATCTTCTCTGACAGTCAGGCTGCTATTAAATCTCTCGACGGTGTCTCAACCAACTCTCCAACGGCCCTCAGTTGTTTCTTATGGAGAAGGCGCAGCATTTTAATATTCACCTCTGCTAGGTGCAGGGCCACAGAGACATCACGGGACATCATTGTAGAGCCGACGAACTAGCTAAAAATGGAACCGTCATACTTATCTCACCTGAAAAGGGAAAAGGTAGGTATATCGATTGCTATATGCAAACTTTTGCTAAAAGGAACAGCCTTGACGAAAACAAGGTCTAGGTGGTACAATTTACATACGGGCGCAGCCACAAAGCTCATATGGCCGTCACTTGACCTGAAGCGCTCGAAATACTTGTTATCTCAAAGCAGATTTCATATTAGCTCCGTAATAGGTGTCCTTACGGGACACTGTCATATAGGCAGACAAGCAATACGACTTGGTGTAACCTCAAATGACTTCTGAAAGAGCTGTGTGGACGAGGAAGAAGATTAAACAATCGCTCACCTTCTCTGCACATGCCCTGCTCTTTCACTTAGACGCAAACTTCATCTGGGAGAATATTTTTATGATAATCCCAGTGAACTTGCTAATAAGGATATCAAATACCTTCTTCGCTTTATAAAATGCTCAAAATCTCGACCAGTAAGAAGTAATTCTCTAGATTCATGTGGTATCACAATGGGCCTTTTCTTTTGTTAAATGTGTGGATTCCGATCCGCAGCCACTTTAACCTAACCTTACCTATAGGTGGTGTCGTTGCCTGAATTGATGTCATCAGAAGCAAGGTAGACAAAATCCGTTGTTTCCTTAACGTTATTTCAATCCTGGCTGATCTATCCAAATCACCTTTCAGGAAAGTTAATATTTCACACAGTATGTCTGAAAATATTTTTCAGATTTTAAGAAGATTTAAACTTCTGTTGTTTGCATATTTAAAACTTAAACGTCTTCTGACATCAGTATTCTAATTCATAAACCTTATTTTACTGATGTATCGGCGCATACTAGTGCCTTAATGACCTACCGCTTGGAATACTTTTTACTTCATAATTATTATTTTTTCTGGGTCTAGTAAACAGAGTTTTCTCCATGAATGTTTAACGTTTTTGAGAAAAGTTAAAGAGTTATATAGTCTACAGAAAGGGTCTACTTATTCTTCGACAGCCTGGGACAGTCATAGAGCAGGTGTTTAATGGTTTCTATTTCCTCCTCATCTTGACAGCTCCTACAGAAATCGGGTGCAAAAGCCCCTAACTTGTTGGCCATTGTGCCAATGGCGCAATGACCCATTAGTACACCTATCAGGATTTTAATGTTCCTTTTACTCAGCGATAGAATATATCGAGATTCCTTTTAATTAGTGTAAGGCCATAAACTTCTAGAGATTACGCAATCGTCCCTGGATTTCCAGGAGATATTGATTTTCTCTTTTGATTTAAGGTCTATCTTTCTCTTGAGTACCCCAATCGGGACGAGTGGTCCCCTATCTGAATGGTCGCCACTTCTAGTATCTGTTTCTGACCCTTTCCTGGCTAGTTTATCTACTATTTTGTTCCCTTCTTCCCGCGTAAGATTATATTCTAATATAATTGACAACGTTCGTCATCAGTTAATTCAAATTAATCCAAGGCTTTTTCGTTCGTCCTCTTGTTCTTGATTAGGGAGTGTCAGGTCTTTTAATAACTACAAGGAACCAAGTAGTTCATTCTATCTGAAAGGGGTGATGTTAATAGTTACATGTGTTAGCGGCCTAGGTACTAAGGTAATGACACTACCTATAGAATGGACAAGGCATGCATTTAATTGCAATGCTTACTTAGGCCCCTTCTTCATACAACCCAAACAAAATCCGGCTGTTCTTCGCTATTCAAATTTGTATATTTCAAATATTCACATTACGGCAGATCCTGGAAAAAACTCAAGAACTCCAAATCGACACCTACCATTTTTTTATCGATTTTAAGGCCTCATATGACAGTATCTATAGAGAAGAACTGTATAAAGACATGTCCAGTTTTGGCATCCCTACAAAACTCATTCGTCTGAGCAGGCTGACAATGGAGAACTCGCACTGCTCGCGACCTCACCGACCGACCGACGCCTTCGATGTAAAAAAAGGCTTCAGACTGTCATGCGACTTCTTTAACATCATATTGGAACGAATAGTGCAGGACTCCCACGTCAACACTAGAGGCACTATTTTCCAGAAGTCCGTGCAACTACTCGCGTACGCTGATGACATTGATATCATTGGGAGAGCGTGATGTCAACAGTGCTTTTGCGAGTATACAGACAGAGGCTGAAAAATGGGTTTAGCGGTCAATGAGGGCAAAACAAAGTGTATGTTGTCATTGAAAGGACACCCAACATCGACTTCTTGGACAAAACGTCACGATAGACGCATATAACATCGACTTCTTGGACAAAACGTCACGATAGACGCGTATAATTTTCGACAACGACATCAGCGCCTGGGCGAAGAATAACTCTTGTTAATCGCTGTTTCTTCGGGCTAAGAAGGCATTTGAGTAGTAAAGCTCTCTCCCGAACAACTAAGGTGACACACTATAACACCCTCATCATCCCCATCGTGCTATATGGTGCAGAAACATGGACCCTGTCAAAAATAGATGAGAGCGCCCTAGGTCGTTTCGAGATAAAAGTTCTACGGAAGATCTATGGCCCTGTCTGCATAAACGATGAATATAGGAGAAGATTAAACGACGAATTATACGGGCTATACAGCGACACTGACCTAGATAAAAGAGTGAAACTCGAAAGACTCAGATGGCTTGGTCACGTGGAGAGGATGGATACCAATACTCACCAATACTCCGGTCCGTAATGTCCTCGAATCCACCCCAGAGGGAAGGCGCAGTAGAAGAAGACCAAGGCTCAGGTGTCACGCGCAAGTTGAAGACGACCTCAACAAACACGGCATGCGAGACTGGAGACAGCTAGCTAGGGACCGAGCTGGCTGGAGAGGTTTGTTGGTTGAGGCCCAAGTCCACCCCGGACTGTAGTGCCACCTAAAGTAAGTAAGTAAGTGTTCTTCGCTATTTTGAGTGCATATGCACTTTGACGTACAGTGCGTCTATTTATCGGACCGGTCGGTTTCGTTTGGGATTCGTCTGAAAAAATTGAGAAAAGTGAATGCCCAAACTTATACTCAAAAACAAGTCTGAGTTCAATAATTATGAATGATTTACTCACTAGACTGAGTTGCTATTAGATAAGAAATTAACAAAGAAGTAATTAAGAAACAAGTCTTGACATTTAAGAATTTTCAAGAATTAAAATATTTATCATATTCGCAAATTTGCGATAACATTTTTGCGCTTCTACGTTAATACAGACCAATACCACTAACCTTATCTGGCCTTGATCAACAGAACTAAAAATTGTGAAAGATTGAATATTTTTAATAAAAAAAAAATCTTAGTCTTGTCTAGTTCTTTATTGTTTTTGAATGAACGTGATTTTATTAAATATTCAGATTTTTTATAATTTAAGGAAAACTGGATAGTCTTGTTTTAATAAAAAAAAAAATCAAAACATTTTTATTTGATTCCAAAACAAGAAATAAACAAAGCAATCAATTTTTAACATTCTGTAAATCTTAAAAGTCATTAAATTTAAACTGGTGTTTCAATTTCTGCGTTGAATAAATTAATGTGCGTTCAAAATTGAGTCACCTAAAAGCAAAATTTAAATAAATTATGTAACTAAACTATTTCAACTACTACCTATGTAAGCGGAGTGACTGTTGACTGACTAAAGGTGTTATTTCAGTTGAATCTTAAAATAGTTTTATTGGTTTTATATTTGGCCTTAACCTGGACTTGTGGTACATACTTACACATAACTGGTTAAGCTCAGAATGATTACATTGAGGCAGGTCTTGGCTTGGAAAAGAATACAGAATGCATCTCAATGTGTTTGAGTTTGAGTATGATGTGTAGCAGAGCAATCAAATTGTTAATTTTGTATCTTGTCTTTAAGGCAACTGAGACATGGTTTATTCATAGTTTGAGAAGTAAACATTTCTTTTAATCACAAGTCTTATAGTTTGTTATGCTTTTTATTTGACGCTGAGGTAAGCTCAGAGTGTCTAGGATCAATCCCAAAGAAAGCAAAGAAAACTTGGGTCAAAAAGTTCAAAACTTCGAATAACGACCAACCTTTCCAATGTTTTATGAAAGTATTTTTTGTGATCTAACATAACAGAGTATTTAATATAAGGCTTACGATACAATAATAATTCTTAAAATAACGGTATCTCATAAACAGATTTTTATCTTCGAATAAATGCTTACAATAAAAGCTATATACGGTCTTAAATTAAATAAGAAGGTCTTAAAATGCTGTCTGTCTCTAGCACCAAACTAAATAATAAACGGCTGAGCTGTCCCCGATTTGACGGCTCTTGTCCGTGGTGCGCTTGGAAGAAGGGCAGCCACAGAAAGAGCGCATTTTCTGTCCCCGAGACACTTAGAGAAAGTGGATCGAAGAATAAACAAGCAGATCTCAAAATACTACTTCTGTCTCTAGCACCAAACTGGAGAATAAACGGCTGAGCTGTCCCCGAGTGACGGCTCCTGTCTATGGTGCGCTTAGAAGAAGGGCAGCCAAAGAATAAAGAGGCAAAAGAGCGCATTTTCCATCCCTGATACACTTAGAGAAAGTGGATCGAAGAATAAACAAGCAGATCTCAAAATACTGCTTCTGTCTCTAGCACCAAACTAGAGAATAAACAGCTGAGCTGTCCCCGAGTGGTGGCTCCTGTCTATGGTGCGCTTAGAAGAAGGGCAACCACAGAATAAACGGATGGATTCGGCCCGGCAAAAATAAAGGGTTTTTTAATAGGGACGCTACAAAAGTAGACCGATAGGCACAGCAAACGACGCCATATTTTTTTATCGTTCTCTTGATATTTCTCTTCAGTAAGGTTTTCCATCATGGATAGGTATACGATCCAAAAACGAGTCGAAATTATTAAAATTTACTACCGAAATTCGGAGTCAGTGGTCAACACTTTAAGAGCGCTACGTACAATTTATGGTCGTCATAATCGTCCTGCCAGATCAAAAATTGAGCGTCTAGTGGAAAAATTTGAATCCACAGGCTCAGTACAAAATGTTCTCGTGCCAGTGAGACAAAGAAGTGCCCGTGGTGTCGAGAATATTGCTGCCGCTAGCGCATCAATTGCGGAAGACCCAAATCAGGTTCTCACACGTCGTTCTCAAGCGTTGGGCATCTCTGTGACGTCGTTGTGGCGAATTTCGTGAAAAGATCTTGGCCTAAATCCTTACAAGATCAAATTGACGCAAGAACTGAAGCCGCTTGATCACCAGAAGCGTCGTATGTACGTGAATTGGTCTGAGCAACAACTTGAAAATAATCCGGATTTTCATCGAAAACTCATCTTCAGCGATGAGGCTCATTTATGGCTGGATGGCTTCGTCAATAAGCAAAATATGTGTTATTGGTCAGGCAGCCATCCACATGTGCTTCACGAGGCACCATTACATCCCAAAAAAATCACTGTTTGGTGCGGTTTACATGCTGGTGGTGTCATTAGGCCGTACTTCTTCCGTGATGATCAAGACCGGCACGTTACTGTGAATGAGAATTGCTACCGCTCAATGCTAACCGATTATTTTTGGAATGAATTGGATGATATGGACTTGGACGATATGTGGTTTTAACAGGACGGTGCCACATGTCACACAGCGGGCCAAACAATCGAATTATTGAGAACGAAATTCGATGAGCGCATTATCTCCAGAAATTGACCTGTGAATTGACCGCCTCGTTCATGCGATTTAACGCCGTTAGACTATTTCCTGTGGGGCTACGTCAAATCTATGGCTCATGCCAACAAGCCAGCGACGATTGATGAACTTCGTACGAAAACGAGTATCGAACGTGAAATTGCAGCCGATTTATGCTTGAAAACCGTCGAAAATTGGGTTCAGCGTCTGGACTTCTGCAAGCGTGCCCGTGGTGGCTATGCAAAAGAAATTGAGTTCCATACATAATTATCAAATGTGCTTCCACAGGAACAAAGAATTTCATTGATATCCAAAACTGTTTTTGTTTTATTTAAGAAAACTTTTAACTTTAAGAAAACCCTTTAAAAACAGGTCAGGAGAGGTCTTCCCTTGTCGGAGATACACTTTGAAGAAGTGGATTTTCAACTGGCAAAAGAAATACAATTTTAGGGCAAAAAGTTTCCGGTTAAGAAAACGAAGCGGTCATACACGAAGTGTAGGTTGCTTGCTTCCCGACGTCTTCCACTTCTCTGTACACAAGATTAGTACAAACCTAAACAAGAGGAATACCTAATTTTGTCTTGCAATTTTACTCTCCCTTATGAAATTTTGTGTAAGAACCTCACGTGAATTGTAAGCAAGCAAATAAACTAAATGCATGTATTCTTTACAAATTTGGATGTCAAAACAAATATAAAGCCGATTTTGCAACCCATTCATACAGACTATTGAATGGTGTAATGCGCCTGTACTCGTCACTTTAAACATTTACTTGTTGACCAAGATCTCCTTCAATCTTCAGATAAATACCTTTGCTACAATAAAACGGTTAAAGGTTATTTAAAACAATTGCATGCGATTTATTTTATGACGTTGAGATGATTAGAGTTCTGTTGACTGTAAAATAATTTTGTTCACTTAAGATGCAACATCAGGTGCTGGCAATTACTTATGACTTTACCAATTAACACTGACTTCTCTTTGTAAATTTATTTTGTTGATTTGTCAAAAAAGCACACTTGAACTGAATTGTAATTGATCTTGTTTCTTTTTTTCAGATTTGAATGCACATACAATTTTCATGATGAATTCCCTGAGAATACTGATTTTTGCGGTAAGTTTTTGATGTTCCAGAACTTTCAAAACAATGATTTACTTTGCTCGACAGGTTTTAGTAATCTCGACAACCCAACAAGTCCCCAAAAGCGATCCAAATGTCGTCGCCGATAATTTCCTCAAAGAAGTCAATGACCGTCTTGCGGTTCTCTACAACAATCAAGTCCAGTACAACTGGATCGAGGAGATCACCGATCCGAAACAACTTCCCGAAGGCAGAGAAGATCCAATTTTCGCCACAATGGATTACCTCAAGGATATTGCCAATCAAGCGTCAAAGTTGAAACGTGTCAAAGTAACTAATCCCCATCTTCAAAAACAATTGAATCAAATCCCTGTTCCCGGTTACGATGCTTTGGACGAAAATGATCAGAAGCAACTTCATGAAGTGATCGAGAATATGGCAGATATTTACAAGAATGTTAAGCTGTGTTCATTTGAAAATCCGACTGATTGTTCGTTGAGACTGATACCGGAAGTTCAGGAAAGTATTCAACGATCGACGAATGTCGACGAGCTTAAGTATTATTGGTTGGAGTGGAGGGATAAGACCGGATCCACAATGAAAGAGTCCTTTGGGCAATTTATCGAATTGTATAAGAAGACTGCAGCACTGAATGGTACGTCCTACATTTCCTTCTCTTTAATATCTCTTTTGATTTTTTCTCCTTTAAAGGCTTCCAAAGACCTTCGGATTTCTGGCTGAAGGACATCGATGGCGAATCTGGTGAAATCACATCCACGCTTGACAATATCATGTTGATCTTGCGTCCGCTTTTCCTTCAATTCCATGCCTTTGTTAGGACAGCTCTACGCGAGAGATACGGTCCTGAATTGATTAGACCCAATGAACCCTATCCACAACACCTGGCTGAGAAATTCATTGGTAATGCCTTTGCTGATATGAATGGTGATTGGAAGATCGACTTGCCTTATCCATCAATTGGCCTAGTCAACATAACAGAGGGTCTTCAGTCAAGAGGTATTACAACACCATATGCGTTGCTCGAGACGACTGCCAGGTTCTATACGTCAATCGGAATGCCCGGAATTCCACAGTAAGTTAAGGGAATTGTACTAAAACTCAAATCTTCTCTAATTTTTGTTTGTTTGTTGAAGAACATTCTGGGAGCAGCATGCTCGCCCCAAGTTTGATGTCGATGAACGTTTGATGACTTGTTGGTCGAAGGCATGGCAATACTACAACGTCGATCAAATCAACTTGTCCTATTGTCCAATGGCAGATGAGGAACGTTACAAGAACATGTTCGAAGTAATATCAGACTATTATTACTTCAAGTCGTATCAAAATCTGCCAACTTTGTTGCAAGAAGAACCAGTGCCGAACTTTGGCGAAGCAATTGGAAAGGCTTTGACTCTATCAGCAACTTCTCCAAAATACTTGGCAAAGACTGGACTGGCAGGACCAGAGTACAATACCTTCGAAGCAAGGATCAATCGACTGTATTTGCTTGTAAGTTTGATGGTCACTTTCTTTGCATAGTTCTACTCACTAACGATCTTTTGATAAAGGGCATCCGCAATGTGTTTGTCATTCCGATCTTCTATGTTTTGGATAAATACAGGATCGATCTTTTGGACGGTCGTATTCAAAACTTGGACAACTGTGCATTTTGGGAGCTGACTGAGAAATTCACCGGACAAAAGCCTCCAGTCCCAAGGAGTCATGATCAATTTGATGTTCCATCAAAGTTGCTGGTTGGAATCGATGACAACTACTCGAGGTTTGTGGTTTTCGTCAGTTTTGTTTGACAATTTGTATTAATAGGACATTCTGTTTTACAGCCCGATTATGAGCATAATTTTGCAATTCCAAATCTACAAGCGTTTGTGTGAAGCAGCGGGTGAATATCGAAGGGATGATCCTAACTACCCATTGGACTTGTGTGATCTGTCTGATCATACAGAAATCGGGCCGTTGATACTGTGAGTGTCAAACAAGATCCCGGAATCAGAAACATGTTTAATTGGTTTTGTTTGTTTCATTTTCAGGAAAGCAATGTCCCTGGGATCCTCAAAGTCATACAAAGAGGTGCTCTATACAATGACAGGCGATAGCCAGTTGGATGTTTCAGGATTCTTGGAATTCTTCAAGCCACTTTACAGTTGGTTACAGCAAATCAATCAAGTGAATCACGAGGAAATTGGATGGGTTGAATCGCGTCGTAAGTTTTTTTTTTGTTTTAACTATGTTCTTATGGATTAACGGTAATTTTCTATTTTCCAGAATGCCAATGAGAAATCGGAATCAAAGAACCAAACTTAACTAAAACTACTACCTTCATAGTTGTAATGTGAATGATGTATATTATTGTTTAGGGTATCTCTATTTTACTTTACTTTATACCTTAAGATAAATTTTCTAAGCAAATAAAAATGAAAATTTAATTGGAACACTTGATTGCGAGTTCTTAAAATATGATGATCTCTTTTTACTTACTTACTTACTTATGGTAGCGCTACAGTCCAGGTCGGACCAGGGCCTCATCCAACAAACGTCTCCAGCCAGCTCAATCCCTAGGTAGCTGTCTCTAGTTTCACTCGCCAAGCTGGTTCAGGTCCTCTACCACCTGGCTGCTCCACCTGAGTCACGGTCTTCCTCTTCTGCGACGTCCTTCCTGGTTGAATTCGAAGATCCTACGAGCCGAAGCATTGTTTTCTATTCGCTCTACATGTCCCAATCATCTAAGTCGTTGGACCTTATCTTTTCTGGCTAGGTCAGTGTCACTGTACAGCTCGTACAAATCTTGGTTGAATCTTCGTCTCCATTCTCCATTAATGCAGACAGGACCAAAAATCACTCGAAGAATTTTTCTCTCAAAGCAGACCAAAGTATATTCATCGGATGTTGTCATGGTCCATGTGCGTGCACCATAAATTAGGACCGGGATGATAAGGGTTTTGTGGATTGTCACTTGTTGCTCGGGAGAGGACTTTAAAACTCAATTGCCTTCTAAGTCCAAAGAAGCAGCGATTGGCAAGAGTGATTCTTTGTTTGATTTCAACGCTGGTGTTGTTGTCTGAGTTGATAGCGGATCCCAGGTAGACAAAGTCCTTAACTACCTCGAAGTTAAATTTGTTTATGTTGATGTTTGCTCCAAGACGTCGATGTTGGTAGTCCTTTCTTGTCGACAGCATTAACTTGGTCTTGCCTTCGTTAACCGCTAGACCCATTTTCTTTGCCTCCGTCTCAAGACTCACAAACTCCACTTCCAATTCCAATTTTTTTAATGTCGTCTGCGTATCCTAGTAGCTGGACTGACTTTTGAAAGTTTGTGCCTCTGGTGTTGACGTTGTAGCTTTGCACAATCTTTTCAAGAATGATGTTGAAGAAATCGCATGAGAACGCATCGACTTGTCTTAAACCTTTTTTGACATCAAAAGCGTCCGTTATATTTTTTCCGACCATGCTGGAACAGCGTGAGTTTTCGAATGTCATCTAACACAGAACGGAGAGTTTTTCTGGGATGCCAAAACTAGACATTGCATAAAATTGGTTTCTATGGACAGTGTCTAATGCGGCCTTGAAATCGATGAAAAGGTGGTAGGTATCGATTTGAAGTTCCTGGGTCTTTTCCAAGATCTGTCGTAGGGTGAATATTTGATCGATGGTGGACTTTCCAGGTCTAAAGCCAAACTGATAAGGACCTATCAGGTTGACGAAGGGCTTCAAACGTTCACACAGCACGGCAGACAAGATCTTATAGGCGATGTTAAGGAGACTTATACCTCTGTAGTTGGTGCAGTTCAAGGGATCACTTTTTTTGAGGATCGGGCATATGATGCTGAGGTTCCATTCGACCAATTTTGCAGATACGCTAGTGCATGCTCCTAATCAAATCATCTCCAGCTGCTTTCTACAGTTCGGTGGCTAGCCCGTCTGATCCAGCCGCTTTGTCCAACTTAAGTTTAGATATCGTTATCTTCACTTCGTCCGTGTTGGGTGGGTGGAATTGTTGGCCTTCTGCACCCAAATTGAATGGTTTTGTATTTTTGAGGGAGTTTTGCTCGACATTGCCACTATACGGCTTGGAAACGTGGTATTTTCATATCCTCAGCACTTACTGCGGTTCCACTACGATATTCCCCTGATGGTCTCTACAGGCTTTAGTTCGGGGAGGTTTGTTCCATCTTTTTGAAAAACTTTCGGATTTTGTTCCTGTTGTGACATCGCTCTAGCTGCTCGATCACGCACTTCTCATGCTCCCTTTTTTTCTTTCTGAGATGTTTATATGCTCCTCTCTTCTTTTCTGCTCGTAGAGCTCACGAGCTGCTGGTGTCTTTCTTTTGCAGCGCCGCTTTGTATGCCTCTTGTTTAGCTGCATGTATTTGGTGGCACTCATCGTCAAACCAGGGGTTTCCTTGTAAACCCTACCACTTCAGGCGGCATCTCTGATGGCTGCTTGGCAGTGTTGCCACTACTGGTTCTCTATATTTTGTGCTGGCAGCAAAGGACTTCTGGGGAGATTTTCGGAGACACGATCGGAAAGGGATCAAGAACTCTCTTGCGATTGTAGCAGTTTGTTTACGAATTTCCTCCTACCATTATCGCGTGTTGGCCTTGATCGGGATATCCGCATTCGTACCTTGGCTACAACAAGGTAGAGGTCCGAGTCAATGTTAACAGACATCTTGCATGCTAGAGAAAAGTCGTGTGTCGATCGCAATGTGATTAATCTGGTTGACTGTTGATTGGTCAGGATATTTCCATGTTCCCTTGTGGATATCGAGATGTGGGAAACGCGTACTTGCTACCATTACGTCTCGCCCCGCAGCGAAGTCGATTAGCCTAAATACGTTATCGGAGGTGGTGTCGTGTAGGCTATGTCGTCCAATTATTCCACCAAAGATTTCTTCTCTACCCAGCTTGGCATTAAAATCTCCAGGGACGATTTTAATGTCATAGCAAGGGCATTGCTCAAAGGTCTTGTCGAGGAGCTAGTAGAACCTGTCTTTGGTAACTTCATGCTTTTCCTCAGTATAGGCACGAGCACAGATGAGGCTGATTGTGGTGAGCTTTTGTATCAAAATTGCATTATGAAACGTGTATTTACATATTCTTGAATACTGCATACCCAAATTAATCTAAAGATTTTTTTGAAAAATTTAATATACAAAAAATTTATTAAAAAAAATAAAAAACGCTCAAAGGATTTATTATTTAATTCGAAAAATCAACAATTTCTTAAGGAATCTGACATCAATTTTTGTACATGCGACATATAGAATATATGGCAAGTATTGAATTCGTAAAAAAAAAATTTGAGATGGGGATGAGATATGACATTACGATGATAGAGAAGTCGAAAAAAGTGGATCCGGCGATTCCGTCTGTCTGTCTGTCGGGAAGTTTACAGGCATCTACAGCCTTAACAGCTGGTCCGATTTTTCTTCAAATTTGAAAATTAGGGGTTTGAACGATTTTTTTTAAACTTCCTCGAGTTTATTTTTTTTAAACGTTCATGTATGTTATATAAAAAAAAAATTTTTGTTTTGCTCCAAAACGGTACCTC
>CAKKXW010000005.1:13116613-13153326 GCA_920937365.1 Sphaerophoria rueppellii
ACAGATTAAGTTGGCATTTAGGACAGACTGGTGGCTGCTGACATCCGTAAAACGTGTTTAACATTTCAAAAGAAAAAAAAAAGGAAGATAGGTCTGAACTTATTATTATTTTTATAACACTTATACTACATGTGCCAACGAAAATCCAATGCAACATCTCAAAAAGCCTAGAATGGCAAAAGTTCCACAGTTAGTTCCACATCTAAAGCTTGCCAAACTGTTATTAAATTAGACATATTTTTAATAATATATCACTTCGTTGGATATTTTGCTGTTTCCGAATAGAATGTTGGTATTGTGAGTAGATACTAATGACAGAGTGGTTTTCTTTAACTCGTTTGGAACTGGTCATGTTGAAAAATTATCGATCCCAATGGGGGGGGATATATCCCCCTGATCCCCCCCTATCTACGCCACTGACTCTGTAGGTACATCTTGCCAGCCTTTCTTTTTGTTTTTAAACTTAATTCGAGATAAGAAAATTTGACATAATGATGAAAACTGATCTAAGATATTACAAACTTTAAACATAACTTAAGCCAAAGATAAACGCTTTGAAAACGTATGTAAGTTGCATTTAAATTAGCTTGCGAGAGAAAAACACTTGTACACTGTGTAAAGTTCAAATCGTTGCTTGAATTAAAAGTATTTTGGGTTGTTATTTTTTTTTCGCTACATGTTGTCGTTTTCACAAGAAATCCCTCGTTCAATTCAATTCAATAAAGACAGATAATTGCAAAGGATACAAAATTGAATGTGTTTTGTTTAACGATGTGATAACCGAGAAATGTGCTCACTTCATCGGTGACGTCCAAAATTATTGATAGGTTTATCTTTAATTAGTAAAATGTTCGTTTTCCATAGACAGACTTTTTCATTGTTGCAGGGAATTTTCTTAGAGTTCATCAATTATTTCATGTAATCAATTTATCTGTCTCAAGAAATTCCTCAAACAATTCCACGAATTTCCGCTCCGAGACATAATTAATAAGTCAACATGAATAAAACAGCTTCTGACGTGACCTGCTTCACTTCAAACATTGCAATCTTTCAAAAATAAAATACAAAAAACACAACAGAAACAACTACATCAACACTCAACACGATTAATAAAAGTCTTTATCTACTAGAAACTTCTCTGCTTTGTGTTCAACGCCACATCGAATCTTGTGATGGCCTACTCGCCATCATCATCTCGCTTTGTAGTGGTCGTCGTCTAACAGCCTCCACAACTTATAGTTGGAATTCCATAATGCAGCACAAAGAGCACTTCGAGTGCCCCATTAGTGCCACTCTTGTATCTTCAACCTTAGAAGCAACGAAGAAGTAACGTTGACGTCTTATTGCCGAAAGCTCAACTAGATCGCGAAAAAAATACAAATACCTACGGTGATGGTGTCTTTCAAGCCATCCACAAACTCCATGGGAATCCAAAATACCATGAATGAACGAACTACTCTTTGTATAGTGCTTTGTACTTTGCCAAAGACTTTAGTTGCGCAATCCAAAACAAAACGAATAATGCCAAAAGAGATGTTTAACTTGTTGTTCATGGACGATGGACCACAAAAACGGTCTTATCCTGAGATGACAATTTCAACACACGTCCACGTTGTTGTAGTAATAAGCATGTAAACAACGGAAAATCCAAACTTATGGCATCTCAGGGGTTCACAACCAAAGGTACAAGGTCAACTCTCTGATGGGCATTTTGGCAAATTACTCCAAATTTGAACTGAGTTGAATCGAGTTTTTGGAGATTTTTATTTTATGGTGAAAGGACCAATTATCACCTTCCGAAAAGAGCGTCGTTACTCGTTACCACCAATGTCATGAGTTCAATTAGAAAAGAGGTGCTACATGCTATGACCTCAAGTCACGAAGTCTAGAAATTGTAAATGTTACACTAGCCTACACAGAATTGCATTTTGCTACATCATTTTTCTTGTTTACCCGAAATTAATAATTATTACTTTCAACATTCCATTTTAATTACTTAATTCTACTAGTTGTTTATGTTGTTAATGATTAATTAAAGAAATATAAATTAACAACAAATACATAAGGTTTGTTGCAAGCGATCAACTGTGGATATTGGCACATAATTCATTTAAAGGGATCACAATGCGTAACAATGAGGAACTCTGAAGACCGCAAAAGAAGACAACAGCAAATTGAATTGACATATTGTTGGAGATATTGTGAAATAGAAAAATAATCAAAATAAACAAATAAACAGAAAAAAGGTAAAACGAACAAGAGACATTGAATCATGGAATTACTTGGAGTGATGCACGTAGACTAGTGTAATGCTTGATAGCGTCTTTAGTCCGTAAAAAAGGTTTGAAGATAAGATCAATCACACTCCAGAATTGGTAACATTTGTGTTTTTTTTTTCTGATATAACTTGGTTGAAACGTTGAAAGTTACTTAGATTTAATCAGGGCCATCGAAAACATAGACTGGAAAGCCGAGCTCATCTCGCGCTAGATTAGTTTGGAGACTGAACAAGACTGCTGTAAATTGTATGATGTAAAGGGTTTTCCAATAGGGACGCTACAAAAGTTTTCTTAAATAAAACAAAAACACTTTTGAATATTAATAAAATTCTTTATTCCTATGGAAGTACATTTGATGCCATTATGTATGAAATTCGATTTTTTTTCATGACTATCACGGGCACGCTTGCAGAAGTCCAGACGCTGAACCCAATTTTCGACGGTTTTCAAGCATAAATCGGCCGATATTGTTGCAAGTTCACGTTCGATATTCGTACGAAGTTCATCAATCGTCGCTGGCTTGTTGGCATAAACCATAGATATGACGTAGCCCCACAGGAAATAGTCTAACGGCGTTAAATCGCATGAACGAGGCGGCCAATTCACAGGTCCATTTCTGGAAATAATGAGCTCGTCGAACTTCGTTCTCAATAATTCGATTGTTTGGCCCGGTGTGTGACATGTGGCACCGTCCTGTTGAAACCACATACCGGCATTGAGCGGTAGCGATTCCCATTCACAGTAACGTGCCGGTCTTGATCATCACGGAAGAAGTACGGCCCAATGACACCACCAGCATGTAAACCGCACCAAACAGCGATTTTTTTGGGATGTAATGGTGCCTCGTGAAGCACATGTGGATTGCTCCCTGACCAATAACACATATTTTGCTTATTGACGAAGCCATCCAGCCAGAAATGAGCCTCATCGCTGAAGATTATTTTTCGATGAAAATCCGGATCATTTTCAAGTTGTTGCTCAGCCCACTTCACGAACATGACGCTTCTGGTGATCAAGCGGCTTCAGTTCTTGCGTCAATTTGATCTTGTAAGGATGTAGGCCAAGATCTTTTTGCGAAATTCGACACAACGACGTCACAGAGATGCCCAACGCTTGAGAACGACGTGTGAGAGACTGATTTGGGTCTTCCGCAATTGATGCGCTAGCGGCAGCAATATTCTCGACACTACGGGCACTTCTTTGTCTCACTGGCACGGGAACATTTTGTACCGAGCCTTTGGATTCAAATTTTTCCACTAGACGCTCAATTATTGATCTGGCAGGACGGTTATATGACGACCATAAATTGTATACATAGCGCTCTTAAAGTGTTGACCACTGACTCCGATTCGGTAGTAAATTTTATTAATTTTGACTCGATTGTTGAATGGCAAACCTTACTGAAGAGAAATGTCAAGAGAGCGGGAAAAAATATGACGTTGTTTGCTGTCCCTATCGGTCTACTTTTGTAGCGTCCCTATTGAAAAACCCTTTATGTAGCCAGAACGTTACAGTCAATGAACCATGGTGTGCTGTGTTTTCATCAGGACGACGCAGCTCGTGCCACAATTGATTTATAGAAGAAAACGTTTGGTAATCCTATACTTTTTCGTTTCAAACCCGTAAATTGACCTCGAATGTGATGTCACTCTCACTAGTCTACGCAGTATAGCTCGAGACGATTGACCACTTGGAGAAATATTCACCGCGTTATTGCTTCATAGAACTAAAAAGTTAAACTAAAATACCCATCGGCAATAAACAAGGAGAACGCAATCATCAACACAAAATGGCTTTGCTGCAATCCTAAATTGAATCTTCGACATTGTTTTCTTCTTCTTCATTGTTTGCTCCAAATGGTCATTTATTTCTTGTATATGTACATTTTTGTGCCTGAATGAACCCCACAACGAGGAATTCAGCTATGTCCAATCTTACAAACAAAATGTCTTGAACTGAACAGACCCCATTGAGTTTGTCTTCACTTCTTATCCGGGGCAAAGATGTATATGAACGTGGCGTACAGGCTGTTTAAGGAAAGTGCATAGTGTTAGCAAGAAGAGGTTGCTTGGACTGCTACTTTGTTTGTTCATCTGATGAAATAGACTACCAACGACCTTGTGTGATTTCTTTTTGTAAATTTTTCGCTGTTGGTTGAATTTGGTTTTTATTATTTTTTTTATTTTCTGTACATGAATGAGTTTTTGTCTCTCTGACTATGGTTCATTTATTATGAAATAGTTTTGAGCTAGTTTCCATTTTGTTTTGGAAGCGTCAGTCATGTCAATTGAACAAGATTGATTTCCTTAAAAGGTTGCTCAATTTTCGGTTAGATTGATCAATTAAAGAGACACCTTTGATTTAAGGATTGTGTTGAGGTTCTTAGAATTGAATTATAGAAATCAATCTGTTCAAAATTTCTGTTTACACGACTAATCAATTATTGTCCTTTAGTAGATGTAAATTTGAATCGATTGACCGACTTTTGTCAAAACGGGATGTGTTAATCCCCGAAAAAAATGATAACCAATCTTACAAAAAAAGAAACAGACATTTTTTAAAGTGCATCCCCAGTAGCAGAAATATGAAGAGCTAAGCTCCTCGGAGATTACTTTTTTCGTGGACAGCCAGGCTGCTATCAAACTATCAAAGCCCTAGCCAGTGAGACCATGCAGTTTTAAACTGTAGGAAGGAATTAAATAGAATCTGCCATACTAACCAGGTAAAGCTCTGCTAGGTTCCTGGACAGTGGCGATTCCTGGTCAATTTGGGTGGGTTAGCAGCGTTCTTCGGAAAAGTTTAATTTACTAATTAAAAAAACAATTTTATCCATTTCGACAACAGATATGATGTTTAGTATGTAATTTAAATCGCAGTAAGTTACAAAAAACAAAATAAACAAATAACATAAAAATTAAAGTTAAAGTCACAACGATTGTTTGAGACAAAAAAAAAAAACGGACGACACTTGTCCGTTGTAAATGAAACACGTTTGTATTAATTGGATGACAAATTATTTCTGATTTATTATTTTTTCAAAATGTTTTACAATGTTGCCGCATTCGCGTTTTCCAAAAAGAAACCGGATGCGGCTCGAATTTACTTAAGGTTGCAAATTACAATTTAAAAATGAAAAGAAATAGGATAATGCATTTGATATTTGTGTGATTTGAAAATGAAAAGAAAATGAATTTGATTTGTGTGACGAATGACCATGAGTGCAATGCCCGATGATCTTGGATGTGTGGTGCAAGTGCTGCCTTAACTTTAATATTCAGAACAACAAATAATAAAATAAAATAAATATCAATAAATAAAATGCATAAAATTCAGTCATAAAATGAAAAATAATGTTAATAATAAATAAAATCCATTCTTCCTTCATATTTTAGAAAATTTTTGATCACCCGATCGACTTTTATGATCGGGTGATCGAAAATTTTCTTTTTGTTTTAATTGCTTAAAATATCCTTTTCTATTGATATCAGTTAAGGTTTTGCAATCGTTCCTACCCTTGCGTACTTCGAAGATACGTTTTTATCCTCTTAAAGCCGAGAAGGAGCGCTCCACTTTTTCAAAACTTTCACTTACGTTTTCTTCTATCCAGCATAAGACATCTAATGGCGTGGTTGCTTTTGGAATTCCAGCTGAGATATTTTATGGTTGCAAGAATTCTGCATTTAGTTGTAAGGCTTTTAAAAATTCAGATATTATGCTCTATTTCAATTGGATTCAAGGAAATTACATTGTATTCTTATATCATCATTAACCATAATTATTTTGGAGTCGGTCTGAAGATTGGCGAGACGAGCCGGCTAGTGAGCATAGAAATTTTATATTTTATGTTAAGCTGGGAGCGATGTTTAATTTATTAAATAATTTTCAATCTCATATCATACACTCTTTACTAACGAAACTTATCTTACCACACCAGGACCTATCGCAAGGTTTTCAGAATATGTTCAGAAACCTCAAAATCTAATTACAAATACCTTATGTTTGTTTATCAACAAAAAAAGTTAATTTTAATCCGTCCAGCCGTTAAAAAGGAGTTCAGAAGAATATGTTCTTTCAAGTTACTTATATATCAAAATAACGTTTGCTGGGTCAGCTAGTAGAATACAAAATATTCAATGACTCTTTCAGGTTCTAAGTTATGGGACGTCATGCTTTATTAAGCTGTTTTCGACCAACCCCTGGTGCATTGTATTTCTTTCTAGCTAGTACCTGTGACCTGGCAATCGATTGTGGTGCCATCTTGAGACCTGGCACAATGCTGTTTTTTTTTACATAAGTTTAGTACAGGGATTTTTTTTTTTTTTTTGGGTTGATGTAGCACAAAATATCGAAAACACCATTCTTGATTATACTAGCTGATTACAATGCCCTGGAGACACGCCTTGTCACTCTTACTGTAACACCCCTAAAACAAACGTCACCATAACAAAGATATTCTTTAAAAAAATATGTATTTTGTTTTAAATCAACTTTTACAAAAAGATAAAAAAAATGGCACTCCATTAGATTATTTATAATTATTATTATTAATTATTTAGTCATTTACATAGATTGATAGATCCCTTTCAAAACAAATTGAATGAACGAATTAATAAAAATCTGTATTGTAAGTTGAATAAGTAAGTTATAGGGCACTGTTCAGTTATAACAAGATGGGAAAGCTCTCTGTCAAAATGACATTTGCCTACAAGCTAAGGGAGCAGTTTAGCTGTAAGAGTATGCGAGTAATACAAACTTAAAGACAAAGGTTAGATGTAGTAACGGGTCAACAAGATAGGGGCTTTTGCACCCGATTTCTGTAGGAGCTTTCACTGATGATGAGGAAATAGAAACCATTAAACACCTGCTCTGTGACTGTTGGAACCTCCAAACTAACCGACTCCTTCATTTCAGGAATAGAGAGGAACTGGATGGCAAACATGAGGGAATTTATAGATAACACAGGCTGGTTCGTTAACGAGCCTGTCTACGTTAATCGGCAACTTTGAAGAGCATCGATGCTAACTATTATTTTCATAGGGGATCACAATGGACCAGTAGACCCCCGTGTATGTAACAGTTTCACGCTATGGACACCCCTTATCACCCAAGACAATTGAAGGATAGACCTTTTTCAAACCTGTATATGAATATAGTTCATTTCCTGTCCACTAGATGTCGCTAGAACCTTCTAAAACTTTTTAAAAGATATAGTAATTGCACAGCCAGCGAGTAGCCAGCTTTAATTTAAAAGCTTAAGCTATCAACACAAACTTTGGAGTGGAATTTTTGAAAAAAAAAACTGATTACAATATGAAAGTCGCTCTCAATTCCAATATTAATGAACTAATTAAAACACTTTACCAACACGTCATTGAGTCCAAGGCATAAACCATAAATTCCCTCCAAAATTTCCGATCTGGATAGTAAAAGCAAAAAAAAACAACGAACACAAAAATGTATCAAAGCAACAAAACTAACTAATTGCTCTCGTTGCAAAATCCAATAAGCCATAAGCCACATACCTCCAAGTTGCAATTTTTTTACTAGCCATATGATCGCTGCTCATTGACTTTTGAGCTATCAAAACGCTACACTGGTGCTGTCCAGAGAATGAATCTGGTCCAATCTCCCCAGAGTCACGTAACATTTTTAAACATTGGACCGACTGTTGTTAACATTTTTTCGTTATTTAAATTAATTTTAATGCCTCGCAGTTAAAATACGGATGCCTTCACCATATTGGTCTACCCGTCGTCGTTTTCTATCTCTTTTTTTTTGTGGTTTTTGAAAGATGAAGGAAGACAGGGGATAGCTAGGATTAAGTAATAATCATTAGTTGTCTTTATAGGCGAATAATGCACCACGTTGTGCTAAATGATAGCGACTCAGTTTGTGCTCCACATGCGGATTTGGCACGGCCGGCACTGGCGTTGCGCTGCGCTGAAGTGGCGTCTCGTGTGGCCGGTAAAGGTGAAAGAAATGGATCGTTGTTGGTGTCCATTTCTTCGATATGGATTCGGTCTGATTGGACGTGCGTTGATGCGGTTGTGGCGGTAGGAGGAGAAGGGTGATGCATTACATCGCCAGAAAGAGTCATTGTTCAAAAAAACAAATTCATATTAAAACAACAAAAAACCAAAAGTGAAAGAGATTGTCTTTTAGGAGCGTGGCTTAGTCTTAGTTAAGTTAAGGAGTTGCTCTCGTATACAACGATGACATAATAGAGCTCAGGCTCTAAAGTTGTTTTTACAAATTCACTAGGACAATGAGTGCACATATAATAAAAGCTAAACGTTGCGTTGAACTAGGAACGGCCGAACACAACGAACAAAATCGTGTTTTGTCTAGCCTAAAATTGATAGCTTTTTTGATTGAAAGTCAAGATAATAAATGAGTTAGATGGGGCTATTTGCACCTGAATGCACTTTAGGTTAGGCTAGGTTAGGTGATAAGGGGTGTGCACAGCTTAAAACTGTTGCATACACGGGGGCCTACTGGTCCATTGTGATCCCCTATGAAAATAAAAGTTAGCATCGATGCTCTTCAAAGTTGCCGATAAACGTAGACTGGCTCGTCAACGAACCAGCCTGTTGTTATCTATAAATTTCCTCATGTTTGCCATTGAGACCTGTGCTAGATCATCCAGTTCTCCAACAAACCTGTTCCGAAATGACGGAGTCGGTTAGTTTGGAGGTTCTGGCAGTCACAGAGTAGGTGTTTAATGGTTTCTATTTCCTATTCATCCTAACAGCTCCTACAGAAATCGGGTGCAAAAGCCCCTATCTTGTTGGCCATTGAGCCAATGGTGCAATGACCCGTTAGTAAACCTATCAGCATTTTAATGATAGAATATAACGAGTTTCGTTTTCATTAGTGTTTGGCCATGGACTTCTAGAGATTATACGCAATCGTCCCTGGATTTCCAGGAGTTATTGATTTTGTTTTCAGATTTAAGGTCTTTCTTCGTCTTGAGTACCCCAATCGGGACGAGTGGTCCCCTATCTACTACTACTACTACTTGTATCCTCTTCTGACCCTCTCCTGGCTAGTTCATCTACTGTTTCGTTCGCTTGTATATTGCTGTGTCCAGGAACCTAGTAGAGCTTTAACTGGCAGATTCTATTTAATTCCTTCCTACAATTAAAAAATGGCTTTGATGTGTTGGTCTCACTGACCAAGGCTTTAATACCAGCCTGGCTGTCTACGAAAAAAGTAATCTCCGAGGAGCTTAGCTTTTCATGATGTGCCATTTCAGCTGCTTTTTCAATGGCATAGATCTTGGTCTGAATGACACTACAGTCACCTCTGAATTTAAACGCCTTTCTGATGTTGTTGTTGGAAAAACACTCCAGCACCTGTTCCTGATTCCATTTTTGAACCTTCAGTGTAGAAAGGAATACCCTGTTTACCTATAAGTGAATTAGGATCCCAACCCTGTGTTTCTGGTATGCTAATGCAAAATTTCCTATCAAAATCTAGTAGAGGAGGAATGTAGTCGGTGGTCTCCATCAGTCCTGTAATCGTGTCATATCTTTGCAAGATTGGCCCGTGTCCATAAGTGCTGTACTGGCTATACCGTGCACCGGGTCGGAAGATCTAAGATCATTTCCAACCCAGCTTGTGGTGTGAATCCCTGAGCCACTGTTATTCCAGGCTAGTCTCTTTACCTTATATTCAGGTTCTTGAGATAGCTTGATTTTTATACCGCTTTCCACCATACAATATAGCCATAGGTAAGAATGGGTCTGATAATCGCTGTGTACTTCCATTGGATGACTTGCGGTCGCATACCCCACCGTACATTGAAGGTCTTTTTGCATGTGTGGAATGAAGTATTCCGCTTCCATGTAAGCTTGGAGTCAAAGATTAGTCCTAGAAATTTAGCTTCCTTGGAAAGTTTTAGACGAATACCATTAAGTTTATAGGAGGGTTGGAGCCCTCTAGTTTCCGTTTTTTTGGCAGCAAAACTAGCTCTGTCTTGGTGGGGTTGACAACGAGACCGTTCTTAGTTGCCCATGAAAATAAATCCTTAAATGCGTTTTCCATAATCTTTTCGATTATGGTAAAGAACTTGCCTGATACCAGAACCACTATGTCATCTGCATATGCTACAATTTTTGTGCCCAGACCTTTAAACTTTGTGAGACTACTTTGTTGACTACGAGGATCCAGAGCAGAAGTGAGATGGCCCTGGGGTGTGCCTCTGGTAACTGTATTCTCAATAGTGCTAACTCCCAATTGAGAGTTGATAATTCTATCATTTAACATGGTGAAGATCCAATAGACAATGACAGATTCAACACCTACTTCTTCTAAGGCAGTTTTGATTGATTCCGTTTTTATGTTATTAAACACACCATCGATATCAAAAAATATTGCCAGGGTATATTCTTTTTGTTCGAGGCTTTTCTCAATATGTGAAACTACCTCATGCAGAGCAGTCTCCACTGATTTACCCTTAAGGTAAGCGTGTTGGTAGTTGCACAAATTGTTTTCGTTTAGAAGTTCTCTACAACGCAACGTGCAGATCAATTATTCTGTCTAGTGTCTTAAAAAGAAACGAAAAGAGACTTATTGGTCTATACCTGAGCGTTCGAGTGAGTCGGTTTCCCGGTTTTTGGGATAAAAACTACCTTGACCTTCTCCCAGCTATTAGGGACGTATCTTAGTTTGATACAACTTATAAAGATTACCCTAATCCAAGCAGTTATTACTTAGAGAGCATTTTGAAGAAGAGTCGGAAATATCTCATCTGGTCCAGCTGATTTAAAAGGTTTGAACGATTTTATTGTCCAGATAATCTTCTGCTCAGTAATAAGGTGTTTAAGTTCTAAATTTGATTCCGTGTGAGTAAAATCCAGCGTGTTCGATTGCAAGTAATCAGAACTTCCTGGGCTCTTACAATCGGGGAAATAAGTTTCCATGAAGAGTTCAAGCTCGAGTTCGACCATGGTCCATTGGGGTGTTTTAAGTACAGCGGGATTGTGGGATTAAGGGGAAGGGTTCTACGGAGCCTCGCCGCCTCATTTGTTTTTTCAATATAACCACAATGTTTAGCCCACGAATCTTTTTTGGCCTTCCTTAACTCTTTGGTGTACATGTTTAGTGCGGCTCTATAAGACCTCTTCCAACTTACTCAGTTTAGATTTATTGAAAAGTTTTCTAACCGCTGTTCTACGTTTCTTTCTTTCTTGGGGGAGTTAAGCAGGAGCAAAAATTAATCAAGCGAGGATACTGCTCAAAGCCAACAGAACCTTTTTTAGTCTCTCAAAGATTTTTAAGCTCAGCCAACTTCAATTTGAACTAACTTTCAGCTGCCTTTGAAAGAAAAGATTGCGGAGACGTTTTGGTCTTCTGTCCCTTCCTAGGCAGTTTAAATAGGCAAATCATGTCCTCTGTTCAAAGCCATAATTACTTATAAAAGAGATGCCATCACACGTTTTTAATCTTCCAAAATATTAAATTGTTTCCTGTTAAACAACTTGATCCCTCGGCTCTATCAAATAGATCACAAGTGTCATAATAGCAACAAACAAACAAATTTCCATTAAAAAAAAAATCATCAACGAATCTTTGCACTGCAACTAGCACCTTATAATGGCGCCAGTGTTAATTTTTCAATCACACCGCCAAACAACACCTAGTCTCGTCTTCGTCGGTGTTCATCTCTTTACACCACTAAAATGCCAGAGACACACAGACTGTTCGTATCTTGTTACTGCAAACATTTCCAATTGTAATAACGAGCGCAAATTTATTCTCATGGTACGGTTATAGTAAGCCACTGTTCGACTATTTATTTGTGGCTTCTGTTATTCAAGAAGCCGCCACCGCTGCTGTATCGACAAATCACAAAGAAGTGTTATGACATAATTTGGTAATTATATGTATTTTCCGAACTGAACTTTGGTAACATAAATCATGCATGAGGTGTGTATCAATTTCTTCATATTCCACAATGAGTCACGAAATCATTTCAAAGACAGTATGCTTTCTATTGTCTTTCATTGAAACAATAGACATTCTATTGCGAAATTGCATCTTTCACTCTCACTGTCTGATGCAATCGATTTTATAGTTGTTGAAATATGCACAAAAGGATATCATTAAAAGCTGACTTGAAATAACAATCATTTCACCAATCAATCATTTAACGCTCTTTTATGGTAAGTATGGTAATGCACAACAGCACTACCACCACCACCTCCGCCGCTGCAAGGCAACAGGCATTCCAATTTAACACCCACTTAATGCAGGCAGCTCAATACGAACAAAAAAATCCAAAAACACTGTTAACCTAATAAATGAGCATTGAGCAGGTTGCTTTACAAATACGTGCACATTGACGACGACGAGTAGCCTGTGCACTGCATTCGATCATCAAATTCGCTCTGCAATTTTCTTCAAGAGCGTTTAATGCACATTCCTGGACAACAGTAAAACCATTTCAACACACCAAACACCAAAGAAGCAAGCCCCTCTAGAAACATGACTTTGCCTGAGATCCTATATACCAGGGAGAAGAAAAAAGTGTGCCACCACACAAAAATGGACGACGACGACGACGACGGCTCGAACAGCGCAGTCAGAGATGAATTGAGAAGGAAATAGGATTGCATAAGGCCTCGTTCGGCTCGTCTGTTATTCAAAAGGTGTTCTCTGCATTTTCTTGTCTTCATCACCGACAGCCAACAGGGCCTCTGTGTGAGTAGAGATGAAGTATCAAAATGCTTTGCATTTTTGTTTGTTTTCGTTTGTCTTCTTTCTAGTTCAAGATATAGTTGGATTATTTTTTATCTATTTAAGTGTTATTGGTCTAAATTGTGAAAAATTATCATAAATATGGAACACTTAAAGTGTTTTATGCGATTTTTCTTCGGTTGTTGATAAAATCGAGTTCGTGCAACAACTCTTTTGTTTTAAACACAAATATTTGGGATGTTTTTTTTTTCTATTTTAACGGGTGGTTGATTTTTGTTGTTTTTTCTTTCTTTATGATTTAAAAAAGTTTTTAAGTCGAATTAATTTTTGTATCATGGGAAAAAACATGTGTTGAAATTTTAGGCAACAAGAATATGCCATTAGAAATATTGTTTCAGTTAAGCAGTTGCCCATTTCTCATTTTGTATAAGGCTTCTATTAAACTATGCTTTGATAATAAGATATGCAATTTTTATCAGTAGCTACATACAGTATGGTATGGTCCGGTCCTCCTTCATAAAGAACTTTCTGTCGTTACATCTCATTTGCATAAAAGATTTGAAACAGTTCATGATGATTATATCGCCTATGAGCAAACAAAAAATATGCTTCTTAGGACTTTTCTCCCGAAATCGGCTTAGAGTTATGAGTAATTTTGGCAAAGAGCCCTCGTTTTGGAAAAAGAAGTGCATATCTGTCTGTCAGGTAGTGTCCGTAGCTTAGTGGTTAGGTGCGTCGGCTGCTAGGCAGAACGTCGTGGGTTCGAGTCCTACTTGGGGCCAAAGTTTTTATTTCATCTTTCACGGGCACGGGCCTCTTGCGAAGAACTGACAAAACTTCCAAGAGTATCATTTGTCATGAAAAAGTGCTTTTCTACTTTGCCGTTCTGAATCGGCGTTAAATTGTAGGTCCCCTCAATTCTTCACACCCATCTAGAGAATTGTTGATGAGAGTAAGCCACTTAGGCCTTGGCTCTTCAAGAGCTGTCGCGCCACTCTATTATGTCAGATGTGACTGAATTCCTTATAGCGAGTATTGTCGTGCAGTCTCTATATTGTTCAGTTGCGCTATTCTTTATTTTCGTGTTAGGTGATAAATGGTTGCTCATGGGTGTTGTCCCAGTTGGGAAGTGTGTGAAGATAAGCCTGATGTTGCTGACATCAACCTTGATTCACACAACTGAAACTCACTGCTATATACTAGAGTTCATGTCTAATTTGCAGAAATTAAGGGCTTCCGAGAGCAGACTACGTGCAGCCGAACAACAAGCGGAAGCCCTTTTTACTGCTATAAAGCAGATATAACCACCATCCATGATATGCGATGGGATGGTCCGGGCTTATGTAAAATAAACAACTATGATATCTGCTATGGCGACTGCTACCGGGAATAAAATCAGCGTCTATTTGGATGTGGATTTATAGTTGGGCCTCGACTCAGCAGGAAGGTCTTCAGTTTCAACTCAGTGAATGAGCGCATCACGACCCGCATCAAGGCTAAATTTACAAACATATGCATAATCTGCGCTCACGCCTCCACTAAGGAAAAGGATGAAACACCAAAGACAGATTCTACGAGCTCCTCGACAAGACCTATGAGCAATGCCCTAGCTATGACATTAAAATTGTCCTTGTAGCCAAGGTACGAATGCGGATATCTCGATCAAGGCCAACACGCGAAAATGCTAGGATAAATTTCGACGTCAAGCGGCTACAATCGCAAGAGATCGTGTCTCCGAAAATATCCTCAGAAGTCCTTTGCTATCAGCACAAAATATACAAAACCAGTGGCAGCACTGCCAAGCAGCCAAGCTTACACGACCACCAAAATGAAAACGGTTTTTTGACGATGGGTGCCGGCAAACACATGCAGCTAAACAAGAGGCATAAAGCGGCGCTGCAAAGAAGGAAACGAGCAGCTCGTGAGCTCTACGAGCAGAAAAGGAGAGAGGAGCAGAAATTTCTGAGAAGCGCGCGATCGAGGAGATAGAGGGATGTCACAACAGGAACGAGGTTTGAAGTTTTACAAAAAGGTAAAACAAACCTCCAGGGCTTATACACCCCGAAACGAAGCCTGTAGAGACCATCATGGGAACATCGTAGTGGAACCATAATCAGTGCTGAGAATATATAAAGACCATTCTTCCAGAACCATTTAAATTGGGTGCAGAAGGCCAACAATTCTACCCACCTGACCTTGACGAAGTGAAGATAGCGATATCTTAATTTAAGTTGAACAAAGCTGCTGGAGCAGACGGGCTAGCCGCCGAACTGTACAAAGCAGTTGGAGATGATGTGTTTAGGAGGATGCATCAGCTCATCTGCAAAATTTGGTCGGAAGAAAGCATGTCGAATGGTATCTAAGCATCGTATACCCGATCCTAGAGAAAGGAGTCTGCGGTGCTGTGTGAACGTTTGAAGCCCTTCGTCAACAACCTGATAGGTCCTGATCAGTGTGGTTTCAGACTCAGAAAGACCACCATTGATCAAATATTCACCCTACGGCAGATCTTGGAGAAGACCCAGGAACTTCAAATCGATACCTACCACCTTTTCCTCGATTTCAAGGCCGCGTATGACAGTGTCTGTAGGACCAACTATATAGAGCAATGTCTAATTTTGGCATCCCAGAAAAACTTATCCGTCTGTGCAAGATGACAATGGAAAACTCACGCTGTTCCATTATGGTCATACAAAACTTAACGGACGCATTTGATGTCAAGAAAGATTTAAGACAAGGTGATGCGCTGTCATGCGATTTCTTCAACATCATTCTTGAAAAGATTGTGCAAAGATCTAACGTCAACACCAGAGACACAATCTTTCATAAGTCCGTCCAGCTACTAGAATAATAAGACGACATTGACATAATTGGAAGAACACAGCGTGTTGTCAGTGGAGCGTTTGTTAGTCTTGAGACGGAAGATAGGGAGAGGGGTCTAGTGGTTAACGAGGGCAAGACCAAGTTCATGCTGTCGACAAGAAAGGACTACCAACATCGACGTCTTGGAGCAAACGTCATCACACACAGATTTAACTTCGAGGTAGTTAATTACTTCGTCTTCCTAGGATCCGCTATTAACTCAGACAACAACAACAGCGCTGAAATCAAACGAAGAATGTTTCTTGTCAATCGCTGCTTTTTTGGACTTAGAAGACAATTGAGTTGTAAAGTCCTCTACCGAGCAACTAGAGTGACAATCTACAAAACCCTAATAATCCCAGTCCTACTATATGGTGCAGAGACATGGACCATGACAACATCTGATGAAAACACTTGGGGCTGCTTTGAGAGAAAAAATCTTCGAGTGATTTTTGGTCCTGTCATGATGAATGGAGAATGGGGACGAAGATTCAAGCAAAAACTGTACGAGCAGTTCAGCTACACTGACCTAGCCAGAAAATTTAAGGTCCAAAGACTAAGATGGTTGGAACATGTAGATCGAATGGAAACAATGCTCCAGCTCGTAGAGCCTTCGAATCCAACCCGGAAGGACGTCGCAGAAGAGGAAAACCACGACTCAGGTGGAGCTCACAGGTGGTAGATGACCTGATTCAACTTGGCATGCGGAACTAGAGTCAGCTAGCTAGGGACCGAGCTGAATGAAGGCGTTTGTTGGATGAAGCCCTGGTCCGACCTGGACTGTAGCGCCACCGTAAGTAGGTAATTTAGTAAGTAAGACAGCACAGGAGATAGTTCATGCAATCTAATTGTAAAAGGTCTTGTTTTCTATAAATAACTAAAGCTACATTTTTGAGTCTACGCTCTTCGATATTACGATCTTTGTTATCTCCAAAATTTGCACTGTTGGAACAGTAATTTTATGAACTCAAACATTTGCCAACGAAACACGCTCCAATCTAGTTATTTAGTCATAAACACAGCGAATATCCTCAACCTAAATCCATAAAACGTCATTGACGCCAATCTTATCGCACACACTATTGGTATTGCTGTCCAGTTTGGAACTGTAAAGCAACATTGTATGTAAAATTGAGATTTTTTTTGGAGTGCAAAAATCACAAGTGACATACTTTAATGGCTTCTGTGGGGAAAAAACCAACATCTTTTTAAAGACTCTGTGACATAACATTGACAGATCTTTACAAAGCTGAACATTCATTGAGCCTTAGACTACAAAGGACACTACTATTAAAGCAAAATCTGTAAAACTCCATTCATAAGTTTACATTTGGTGACAGCCTTGGATTAAACACCAGAAGCATTATATATCTTGCACTAAAGCCTTTGAGATGTTTTGACTTTTAATTTCCTGAATTGGTGCATGTTCCACAATTCAACTTTTTCATTTATTTACCAATCACCATATACAAAGGCGTGGACTTGCATGCGCATGCAAACAAATTCATGACTAAGATTTTCAGAGTTCGTTACTCAGCTCTTTTGTTTCTATAATTTCAATCAGTTTGTGTCTCCATTTGACGTCAGTTTGTGTCTCTTTTTGACGTGATTAATGGACTGTGACTTCTTGAAACTAAGTGAAGGGATTGATATTACACATTTTAAGGAAGTAAATTTTGAAAAGTCAAATGTCACTGGGTCTTATTTTTGTGTGTCCCGTTCAGTAGTCGGTCTGTTGCCGCCTACCAAAAGCGATTGTTTTTTGCATTACAATTTTAGTTTTTGTTTTAATTTGCAAATTGAAAGTCCAACCATTACCATTTTTCGAACTGAAACACTTTCGCAAAAATTCAAGAGTGGTAAGAAGAAACTATCGAAGCTATCCATTTACAGCCGGCAGACTTCACATGGGTATACATTTATAGAGACAGCTTGCTGTTTCTGCTGCTAGCGGCAAACAAGAGCTCAAATGACAAAGCAATTGCACAATTTCGGAATGCAACGTATAAATTTCATAATTAGCTCTGGTGGAGTTACCTGCTACTGATGTTGCTCTTGCACACTGCGTTGCTTTGTGTCGTTCTGTTGTTAGAGTTGCTAACAACATGTTATTAAGACAACAAGAATGCAAAGCGGGCTGTTAAGACTTAAATACACATCATTATTTGGTGTTGCAATATTTTGATCAATTTGAACGGATTCTTGTAGTGTGAAATTGTTGCAAACTATAATTGGATGATTCAGTGTTCTTTTTTAACTGAAAGGGAAAAATAGTTTGACTTGCAATTAATCATTGGTGGTGCGTGTAAGAATGCATTCTGATGATTTCGGTAATTTTGGACACATTTTGGGAAATCGAAGTCGAAGAGGAATAAAATTTTGCATGTTTAATTGAGCAACCATAGCATGTACCTTCGATATTTTGAGCGAATGTTATAAAGAAAATTTCTGAGAGTAACGTAAACTAGAGTTAATGCTGGGGGTTTGGAAAAACAACTTCTGTAGACTGTTTAACGGTGACGACGAACAAAACACCGCCGGCAGACAGGAGCCTTTCATAGGACAAGATGATAGTCAACAATTCCGTGAACCCGACCTAGAAGAAGTGAAAACCGCAATATCACCGTTGAAATCCAACAAAGCCGCTGGTGCAGATGGACTAGCTGCTGAGTTGTTCAAAGCAGCAGGCGCCGAGCTAGATATGAGCATGCACCAAATCATCTGTAAGATATGGTCAGGGGAATGCATGCCCGATGAATGGAACCTCAGCATTGTTTGCCGGATCCTGAAAAAGGGAGATCTTCTAAACTGCGCCAACTACAGAGGAATCAGTCTACTAAACATCGTCTACAAGATCTTATCTGACGTAATATATGAACGTATGAAGCCCTTCGTCACAATCTGATTGGTCCTTATCAATGTGGCTTTAGGCCAGGAAAGTCAACCATCGACCAAATTTTCACGTTGCGGCAGATCGTGGAAAGCATCTATGAATTCTTAATCGATACCCACTTCCTTTTCACCGATTTTAAGGCCGCGTATGATAGCATCTGCAGAGACGAACTGTATAAAGCTGTGTCTTGGCATCCCTGCCAAGCTCGTTCGCTTGTGCAAAATGACGATGTGACGATGGAGAACTCACGCCGCTCCATTAAGGTTAGTTTCGAGATTACGGAATCTTTCGACGTCAAAAAAGGATTCAGTTAAGGCTACGCACGGTCGAGCGATCTTTATCATCATTCTTGAGAAGGTAATGCAGAAGCCCACCGTCAACATCAGAGGCACTATCTTCCAAAAATTTGTTCAACTTCTCGCGTACGCCGATGATATTGATATGATGGGAAGAACACAGCGTGATGTCAAAGGCGCCTTTGTGAGAATTGAGACAGAAGCGGCAAGAATGGGTTCAGCGGTAAAAGAGGGAAAAACGAAGGATATGCTGTCTTCGAGGAAGGATACCCAACACCGAACGCTCGGACTGAACGTCACAATAGACGCATGCAACTTCGAGGTAGTAGAGGAGTTTGTCTACCTAGGCTCCGCTATAAACACGGGCAATAACACCAGCGCCGAGATCAGACGAAGAATAACTCTTGCTAATCGCTATTTCTTTGGGCTAAGAAAGCAATTGAGTAGAAAAGCTCTCTCTCGAGCAAAGAAGGTAAAATTGAACAGCACCCTCATCATCCCAGTCCTGCTGAATGGTGCAGAAGCATGGACCTTGACAAAATCGGATGGAAGTGCCTTAGGCTGTTTCGAGTGGTAAGTTCTTTGGGTCATCTTTCGCCCCGTGTGCATTGAAGGGGTATGGCGAAGAAGATATAACAGCGAACTTTACGGGTTGTACAATGACATGAACCTTGCCAGAAGGCTCAAGGTCCAGAGACTCAGATGGCTCGGTCATTTAGAGCGGATGGACACCAATGCTCTGGCCCGGAAAGCCTTCGACACTATTTCCGAGGGACGTAGGAGGAGAGGAAGACCGCGACTCAGGTGGCACACTCAAGTGGAAGAGGAACTCCATGAATTGGAGTGCAAATTTGGAGACAGCAGCTAGCTAGAGACCGAGCTGGCTGGCGGAGACTGTTGATTGAGGCCTAAGTCAACTAGACTTTGAGTGGGGTTGTGATTGTGACCAAATTAAATGGCTATGGAAAATGTGCATCCAGAATTTCTTGAAAGAAAATTGTTTGAGAAATGAAAGTGTTCGTTTGATCTTATCATTAACAAAGTCAAAGCCTATTTACTACCATCAAATTTTAATCAAGTCGATCAAAGAGCTTACCATCAATTGCCTAAAAGCAGACCACGGGAATTAAATTATTTCTTCCACACCACCGTCCACACACCAAAAAACTTTCTTCGGTGACATTCAATCAAAACAAAATCGAAAAAAAGCTTTTATTTTCCTTCGCACTACAAACCTACGTCATAGAATAAATTTAATTTCTCTTTCATTCATCGTTTATCAATAGTTTCACGGTTACAATACGTTTTTGCTGTGCTGATGCTTAACTTCTTCAACTGCGACTCGTCTCCTCGTTGATACCACTTAACAGTCATCACGTCTTCACTGATCGTAAAAGTAGTGCCAATCTGCCAACAAAAACGTGCCATGGGTCATTGTGCGCACTACTCAGAGCAAAGCACAAACCACGAAGATGACTTGCGCATATCATCACCAAGCGCAGGCAAGAAAAAAACAAAACTAGCAAACCATCTTCGTTTTTCATTAACCGTAAATGGTAATAAATTAGCTTTATGAGTGCGCACTTAAGGAAGAGTTACGAGCGCATCATCTCGATGCGGCACAGACAACGGCGGTGTTGAAACAAATTAAGAGAAGAGGCATGCCAACTTGTTATGGAGAAAAAAGAAACAAAAAATATATCTTCACGACTTTGACCTTGAACATGAATTTTTTCTCCATCATCACAACCGCCATGCCGCTCCGCGCCGTCGCTTTCTGTGGCTTTAGTAATCGTCTTGAGTCTCTGTCTTTCCATTTTCGTCTTGAATTGTTTGTTTATGTTTTTTTTTTTTTTTTAGAAAATTTTGTTTGGCATTGTAACATAGCGGCTGTGCGATGACGATAAGAGACACATGATGACCTTGACCCTAGACATCACGAATTCGGGCTACCAGAAATGATTGGTTCGACAAATTACATTAATTGTCAAATTGAACAGAGAACGGCGAATACAGCTGTAACTTCTTGGTTTTGTTTTGAGTGTATGTACATTTGTCTTAAATAACAGGAAACCACTCATGCATGCATGTGTGTCAATTATCTTGAAATTACTCTTGTAAATTGCAAAATGTTGTAAAATGTAAAATCAAATGTTGCGAAATTGATATTTCTATGTTTTGTTTGTTTGCTGTTAAACTGCATCACGAAACAAACAATTATTTTTAGACGTGACGATGAGAGATTATAAGATTATACGGTCAGTGCAATCATCTGTCAACATCAACGAAATGGTTTTTTTGTGATCTTTATTTGTGCCTAAGCAAAGAATACAAAAACTTAAATTAACAAAAAACTGGGAAGCCTGAAGTGGAAATAATTTTTATTGGCTAACTCCTAGGGATAGTGGGATTGTTGAGCCTAGAGATTGGATAAGAGGTCGTTCCATCTTTTCTGTTCATCCATCCAATAAACCGTCAAGGAGAGATCTAACTCTTTATCTACATCACACCAAAGAAAGTCCGCTTTGATCATTTTAAATCGCGGCAAAATTTCAAACCTTGGACATTGCAAAAATTCAAATATTCAAAGTTAACTCTCTTGTCCTTTAGCCATACTGCGATGTGAACCAATAAAGCTAACAACGACGAGTCTTTGCACAAAACGGAGTAAAAAATAAGACACACTGCTCCTTTTTATTCGCCAAGAAAACAACACTCCTCTTTCTCTTTGTGTTTTGTTCTTCTTTTTATTCTTTGCAGTGCAACCAGAAATGTTGCATAGAAAATCCTATCCAACGTACTGTGTGAGCGTCTTTAACTTTCTGCAACACAATAATCGGCATTTACTAGTGTGGTTTTAGGTCAGGCAGAAACACGATAGACCAAATATTCACACTGAGGCAGATCCTGGAAAAGACCAACGAATTTCAAGTCGAAACCCACTATTTTTTCATCGACTTTAAAGCTGCGTAGCGTCCACCGCCAAGAGCTTATGATGGCGATGTATGAATGCGGGATCCCAAAAAAACTGATCCAGCTGTGCCGCATGACGCTAAACAATACGCAGTGCAGTGTGCAAATGGGTAACAACTCATCCGAGTTATTCCAAACATGCGCAGGGTTAAGATAAGGAGATGCGTTGTCATGTGACTTCTTCAACATAGTTCTGGAGCAGATAGTGCGCAAGGCAGCTATGAGCACGGAAAACACTATTTTCAACAACTCCACCCAGCTCCTAGGCTATGCAGGTGCCGTGACATTTGGCCATGTGCCATATGGCCATATTTCAAAATATGGCCATTTGACACTTTTCAATTGTGTCACATGGCCAAATGGCCATTTGTCGCTTTGGCAATGTGTCATTTGACCATTATGGCCAAATGACACTTTGAAACTTGTTCTTAAAATGCAAAAATTCAAAACAAAAATAAATTGCATTTTTTAATTGAACTTAAAAACTTTATTCAGTTGTTAATTAATATGAACAAAATTTTACAAGTAAAATAAGTATTTTTTTTTCGCACAGTAACTATTTTGGGACAAGTGCAGAAATAAAACTCGGATGCCTAACCTTCGTGATTAGTATTATAAATCTTGTAAAACAACAGACCAAGTGAACAGTTTGAACATATTTTCAAGGTTTACAAACAGCATGCTCTAAGTCCATTTGACCTAAAGGAAACTCTTCCCAACGCAAATGTTCTTCTGAACTTTGGTGTAGAGTGAGAGTAGGACAGTCTACAAGCACACTGCACTTGAATCCAGTTTCATCTTATTGCATCTTATTATCACCTTAAATAACTGAGCTGATTCAATTACATTTACATTAACAGGTCCATCAGAGACATGTTTGTTTTGATGGGGTGTTAAGTTTTCTTGAATCATGTGTATGCAGACGAAAGTACTATTTTTGCAAAACTTAGCCTCAACTCAGTCTCACATGTCTTCAAATATTATTTCAATAAAGGATTTTTAGCTGGAACAAAAAAAATGAACCAGGTACAGTAATTGCTAGCGAGCGAAGCGAGCGGAAAAAAATTTTGCCCAAAAGAGAATCAATTTGGGGTGTGAAAATAAAAAAATTCGCGCGAATTTTTTTATTTTCACACCCCAAATTGATTCTCTTTTGGGCAAAATTTGTTCCGCTCTTTACGCTCCCAGTCAAATCAAATCGATTTTAAATGTTCCAGATCGTCATCATCCTCAGCCGAAAGCTTAAAATGCAGCTTTCCAGACTCAAGCGTGCATTATAAAGGTGAGTGGTGGTTCCTTTTCCAAATTAAAGAAACGGCAGCAGCTTTGAAAAATGAATTGCTCTGATGTGACAAATAATATTAATAAAAATGGTCCTTTTTTTCTATAAGTTTTTTTTTATATGTATATTTTTTAGTTATGTGTACCGTACCCTACTACTGACCTATAATAGTGACCCACATAAAGAGGACTTCTGATTTCGTGACTTAATATTTATTACTTCAAAGCGAAATACTGCCAAATTTTAAAAACGAAATATTGCCAAATTTTCCGAATTCGGCCTTATTTCGTTTGGCGATATTTCACGTCACCTATTCTAATATATGGCCATTTGTCACTCTGAAAAGCGTCATTTGGCCATTTGGCTAAATGACACAAAAAAATATGGTCAAATGACACATTGCCAAATCGACAAATGACCATTTGGCCATGTGACACAATTGAAAAGTGTCAAATGGCCATATTTTGAAATATGGCCATATGGCACATGGCCAAATGTCATGGCACCGGCTATGCAGACGACATAGACATCATCGGTTGATCCAAGAGAGCTGTGCTTGAGGCCTTCACAGCGATTGAAGAACAGACAAAACTCGTTGGTCTTGAAGTGAATGAGGACAAAACAATGTACTTGCTGTCAACAAACGAAGCAACATCTGCCCACCGCCTAGGACAAAACGTCACTGTTGGCAGCAGCAACTTCGAGGTAGTTAAGGAGTTCACCTGCCTTGAAACATATATCAATCCCACAAACGACACCTTAGTATAGAAGAATTACCCTAGCGAACCGGTGCTGCTTAGGTTTGGAAATACGATTGGGTTCAAAACTCCTCACTCAAAAGACAGAGTGTCTGCGATTATAAAACTTTGGTTTTATCAGTCCTACTCTACCGCCGAGTGCTGGAAGATAAGTAAGAAGGGGGAATTGATACTGGGCATTTCGAAAGAAAAATTCTCCCACGGATTTTTGGTCCCGTATGCGACGATGGCGAATGGAGAAGAAGGTTCAACCGAGAACTGTATAAACTGTACGAAGATGTGGATGTAATCCAGAAGGCCAAGAAAAGACGACTACATTGGCTCGGCTACATCGAGCGAATGGACAACAACGCTCAAGCCAGTAAAGTCTTCTAATCCCAGCCCCCAGATTCGAGACGAAAAGGAAGACCGAACCTACTATATAAGGACCAAGTGATTGCGGATGCCAGAGCGCTTGGTTTCGGCGACTGGAGAGTTTAAGGCTGCAGTATATCAGGCGGAGATCCTTCATAGATTGTGAGCCGTATAAGGTTAAATAAAAAATAACCAGAAATACTTCCTCATTGAGCAACAAAACCAAAAGCAGATCTTTGCAAAGAATTTGAATGAAACAGGAATAGTTTTGTTAACTTTGATTTGTACAATATTAAAATTTTCAGTTTTTCTCTGAAAAACATTCACCTCTTTCTACTGTACCTATGGCTTAAATTTTGCTGGATCTACCTAATTGACTTGAATAATTTTGGTCTTATCCGAGCGGCAAACCTCCACTAGCCTCAAGATAATTACCTCAATCCACTGACAAGCATGTAATTTTGGTAATCCGCTTGAATATCCAACTCCTTGATGCTAAAGTGTCCATCGAGGTGTCAGTTATTATCGCTCTTCAAACAAGCGCCGAACGATTCCCGATTATTTGCAATGAAGCAAGAGATGTCCAATTATTTGTTTAAGTATTGAGAGATGCAAATAATTCAAGTGCAAACAAAGAAAATTCTTTGACTTAGATTGCGACAGAAACAAAAGATGTAAGAATTGATTTAATTTTAGTAAACAAAACTGACACTGACATAAATTTTCATAACAAAACGACTTATACCCCAACAAATTAATTAATGCAAATTAGATGAGCGGAACCATATGAACATCAATTAATTTGTTTAAAAGAATTATTGTGTGTTTATTGTGATTTAATTAAGTTTAAGAGAAGAAGATGAATTAGACGTTTACTGGGGCTTTGATTTATTCAATGTTGTGTTTATGAATGGAAAGATTAAGTCTATGATTTTTATAGGAATCAAATGAACTTGAAAAATATCAAATTAATTTATCGACGACCGGGGAAAACTCATCCAACTATTTTGATTGGTCTGTCTGTCGGTTCAGATTTATATGCTTGAGTGCTTATAAAATAGTAACAACGCGGAAATTAAGATAAAATATCTCATATACCAGAAAGATATTTGATCTGCATTCAATTTTAATGCAAATGCCTTTCACTGAAATGCAGATTTATTCAAATCCCATACCAAGGGAGACAAACTAGTCAACAATAAAGCAAAACCAAACAAATTCATCAGCCATTGGAGTTTAGGAAAAAAAGATGAAGACAAGTTAAAATGTTGTTTGGACAATAGTGAACTAATTATTCAAATGACTTTATTGTTTTCTGGATTATTGTTTAAAGTCTTTAAAGGTCACACTTGCTTAAGAAATTCGATTAAACGGTTTTATATTTTGAGAGAACGAATGCAAATTTCCAGATGTCTTTATGTATAATATCCAATGGACTCCGAAATGCCCCACAAATATTTGTGAAATTTTCATGGTTAATACTGTATTCAGTGATGGTTTCTGTGAAATAAAAAAAACTTGGAAAATAGGCTTACTTATACGGTTCAGAATCCATGAAGGATCTCAGCTTAAGATACTACAGCTTTCCATCGTGAACGATCCCTCGAATGCGCTCTCCAGTCGCAGAAACCAAGCGCTCTGGCATTGGCAGTCACTTGGTCCTTGTGCCGTAGGTTCGGTCTTCCTTGTCGTCTCGAACCTGGGGGGTGGGAAGGGAAGACTTTCTTGGCTGGAGCGTTGTTGTCCATTCGCTCGATGTGGCCAAGCTAATGTAGTCGTCTTTTCTTGGCCTTCTGGACTACATCCACATCTTGGTGCAACTCATACAGTTCTCGGTTGAACCTTCTTCTCCATCCGCCATTGTCGCATACAGGAACGAAAATCTATGGAAGAATTTTTCTTTCGAAAGTGCCCAGTATCAATTTCCCTTTATTACTTATCTTCCAGCACTCGGCGGCGTAGAGTAGGAATGGTAAAATCAAAGTTTTAAATAGGAGACACTTTGTTTTTCGAGTGAGGAGTTTTGCACCGAGTTGTTTTGCCAAACCGAAGCAGAAGCGGTTCGCTAGGGTAATTCTTCTTCAGATCTCCAGTAAGGTGTCGTTTTTGGGATTGATTTTTGTTCCAATGTTCCAAGGTAAGTGAACTCCTTAACTACCTCAAAATTGCTGCTACCAACTGTGACATTTTGTCCTGGGCGGTGGACAGATGTTGCTTTGTTTGTTGATAACATGTATACTTTGTTTTGTCCTCATTCACTTCGAGACCAACGAGTTTTGCCTGATCTGCCATCGCTGTTAAGGCCTCAAGCACAGCTCTCTTGGATCGAATGATGATGTCAATGTCGTCCGCATAGCCTAGAATTTGGGTGGATTTGTTGAATATAGTGTTTTCCGTGCTCACACCTGCCTTGTGCATTATCTGCTCCAGGACTATGTTAAAGAAGTCACATGACAGCGCCATCATAAGCTTCTGGCGGTGGAAGCTATCATACGCAGCCTTAAAGCCGATGAAAAGATGGTGGGTTTTGACTTGAAATTCGTTGTTTTTTTCCAGGATCTGCCTCAGTGTGATTATTTGGTCTATCGTTGTTCTGCCTGGCCTAAAGCCACACTGGTACGTGCCGATTATTGTGTTGCAGAAAGGTTTAAGACGCTCACACAGTACGTTGGATAGAATTTTGTATGCAAAATTAAGCAGGGATATGCCGTGATAGTTTTTGCATGACATCGGATGGCTTTTTTTGTAGATGGGGTATATGGAGCTTATCGACTAGTTAGTGGGCATGCATTCTTCCTCCCACACTGTGGTGATGACTTGGTGAATGCGGTTCATCAGAACACCTCCTCTATATTTAAAGAGTTCCGCAGGTATGCCATACGATCCGGCGGACTTGTTATTTTTTAGCTTTTGGATGGCTCTTTCTACCTCTTCTGCGCTGAGAGCTGGGACTGGGTCTTCATTGACTGGTCTTGATTATTTTTCGTCATTAGCTCGCTCGACATTTTGCGCATTCAGCAGCTGTTGAAAGTGCTGCTTAAAAACATCTACATTTCCCTGTGCTTCGGACTAGTTTCACATTTACTGTTTCGAAGAGCCTGTGTCTCGGTTCTGAAACCAGAAGCTAATTCCTTCGACCTTTTAAAGAAACGCCGGGTGATGTTCTTGGCCCAAGACTCTTCTAGATCTTTGAGCTGAGATACTGCGGATGCTCTTTTTTTAATTCGCAGGGTCTTCTACGATAAGACGGGGGTCATTATTCGAGGCTTGTATCTCTCTCATAACTATCAAGTTTTTAAGTGTGGAGGGATTGTGAGCCCCTCGCACTAACCTACAAATTTGTTGGGCCGTTGATTAGGTGCTTCTGTTTCTCTGTTTTGCACCCGTTCTTATAAGTTTCGCAAGTTATATCTAGAGATATAACCTGTACCCGGTGGTTACCACTAGGAGCTAAAGTAAGCACTTGGTGTGTAGGAAAAGTTACAGCATACGACCCCAGATCCTACAACACCCAACCACAAAAATATATGTGAAAGTGGAGATGACACAAACCAATACTTAGGTTTTGTTTGTCCCATATTCATAGCAAGTTCTGCATATAGGACAAATATATTTCTCACAAAAAATTGACAAAAATTATACCTATGAAAAAGTTGTCCCAAACGCCAATAACTGGTTTATGGCTCAACATAATTCTAGAAAATGTTGATTTTGTTAAAGCTTCTTTAAAAGTTGATGGCTCATCAAAGCTACTGCGTGCCAGATACGATGTGCAATCAGAAAATTGTTTCTTTTCCCGTAGTCTAGATGATCTTCTTAATTGGGGTTCTTCATATTCTTCATCAGTATATGATTGAGTATCTACAAAGGTAGTATCACAATCAGAACTATCTTCATGCGGACTAACTTTATGCTTAACAACTAGATCATCGTTGATAGAAGTCTCTTTACCATCTTCAATGCTCTGATCATCAGTAGTTGTAGTATAACTTTCAGAACAAGCAGATGCAATACACCCAAACTGTGTAAAAATTTTTCAATTTATACAAACCGTCAGTCAACAAAGCTATTGCCAATATATTATTTTGATGGTCTTTAATTTCACAACGGTCTGGAAAAAATTCAACCTGAGTCCTCGTTTTGTTATTTGACTTACGGACAAAAGATTTGCAGCTAAGCCCGAAATGCACAGAACATTCTCAACATCAATCATCCTTGGTTGACCGTGAACATCAGAAACTAATTTGAAAGTATCACATGCTTTCAACATTCATTTTTGTATTATTTGCTGCGGTAAGTTCAGAAATTACTGGCTTTCTTGCATTGCAAATCCAACTCTGATTCATGGTTAAATGTTGCGTTGCACCAGAATCAATATACCAATCTTCACGGTTGAAATTTCCGGTTAAAAATACAGAACTAAAATACACACCTGAATTTTTCTTGGCACTATTATGCTTCGATTTCTTCAAAGGACATTCAGGAGTAGTGTCCGTAGCTTAGTGGTTAGGTGCGTTGGCTGCTAAGCACAACGTCGTGGGTTCTTCCAAGAGTATCATCTGTCATGAAAAAGTGCTTTTTAACTTTTCCGTTCAGAATCGGCGTAAATTTGTAGTCCCCTCAATTCTTCACACGCACCTAGAAATTGTTGATGAGAGTAAGCCACTTAGGCCTTGGCTCTTCAAGAGCTGTCGCGCCACTCTATTTTATTTTATTTACATTCAGGAGATTTGTGACCGATTTTGTTACAACTATAGCATCGTATTTCCTTCTTTTTGAAATTCGTTTTCTTATTTAAACTGAAGAATGCACCATTGTCACTTGTAGAAGGGATCTCTTGTTACAATTTTGTTTTCACTGCATCGCTGGAGAGCTTCGTGTCAACATCATCTAAAGCCATCACCATTGATGTGAACTTTTCTGATAACCCACACAGCAAAAAAAAAAAAAATAGCAAGCCATTCATCATCGACTTTAAAACCTATTGCATTCAATCTCTGAGCCGATTTGATTATTGTAGAAATATAATTTTCCATTGAGGTGCAGTTTTCAAGTTTGGTTCCGGATAACTGTTGAACCAATGTTATGCGACGCGCACGACCTTTGTGTTCAAACGCGGACTCCAACTTTCCCCAAACTTCCTGAGCTGTTGATCCATCTTCAATGTGTACATAGTTGCTTGGATCAACACTTAAAATTATTGCTGCTCTTGCCTTCGTTAATTTTGCTTCATTTTCTTCTGTCCCAAGAACTGATAACCATAAATAGTTAAACTCCAAATAAGTCTCCATGGCAAATTTCCATGTTACGTAATTTTCTCGTCCTTGAAGGCGCTGAATCGATCCAAAAAATTGTGTTTCGGCTATTTCTAAATTTATTCTTTAAGACCAGACAGAAAAAATGGTTTAAAATTATTCCAGAAAATTGTCTAGGCCCATAGCCTGTAGTAATATTTCCAGAGTTCCAGAAGTTCAAGAAAAAGACTATTTAATATGTGAACCTGAACAGCTTAGGGAATTTAATTAGAGTGAAAATAAAAAGTTTTCTACAAACAATATTATATACAAAAGTATTTCAACAGTATCTCGGGATTGAAAAGACAGCGTAAAGATGATCACAAATTCAGAAAAAGCATACAAAATTACCATGGAACCCATTCCTAACTCAAAAACGACAAAAGTGGCACAAACCACTTCTCTGGCGACACGTTTTGTCTTTTGAACCTTAACAAAAATAAGTTCTTTGAATATAGTGACTCTTTTTGATGCATCCGATGCTTTTTGATTTGAAATCACCTCTCCTGTATTGAGCATTCATTCGTTCTATATTTGTTTGCTTTTATGATCATTTCTCGTAGAGTATTATAATAAAGTGTTCTCTGGTATAAAATTCTAAAAATGAAAGACATCTCTTATTTGCCCTCACTGCCGATAAAGGACGTTCCGCTCGGATAAAGGATGGGTGATACTTTCATTTTAGCCAAATAAAAGAGCTGATTTTAGAACTTTAATAGTCAAAAAATGTATTTTTGTAATCCTTCTTCTTACATATTTTAAAATATTTACAAGTCGTCATTCTTTTTTCTTTAAATATCAATTTTTAGACCTGTTTTCCTTTGAAAAACGAAATAAGTATAACCAAATTGATTTATTTTTAAATTTTTATTTATTTTTCATTTTCTCTTAATTTAAGAAATTAAATTACATAATATAAAAAAACATACACAAAAGTTACCTCAACACGTGAAAAATTTGCTGGCATAAGTGCTTAAGTTTTGTAGTTTTGCATCAGTTTTTGTTAAGTTTAGTTTTTACTTGAAAACCTTCATCGAATACCTCAAATTAATTCTTTCTTATCTTTTAAAAAATTATAAACTTTTTGTCTGAGAACATTTCCAGGAAACTCAAACTCAAGTTCCTGATGCTCATTTATATTTCGACTGTTCAGATATGAATCCCTCCAAAAAACCGAATTTCTGATTTTAAAATTATCACAATGAGATTCCAGTCAGTTGCATCACTAAACTTGACTCAGAGAAGTCCGACAACGTCCCAGCAGTTGTTTTTGAATTAATTTGAGATTATTCAAAACAAATGAAGATCAGCTCGAAATTGCTCAACAAATTTTACAAAAAAGACCTAAATTTCAAAACAATAACAATTCTAATGCTATCGGACTTTAGGCGTGAAGCAGAACGTCAAAACAGGTATTTTGGACGTTTTTTGAAAACAAGAACAAGATGTAACAAACAAAATTGAAAAAAATAATTTACAATAGATTCTTACAAACTATGGCCAAGGGGAGAGGGGGGGGGGAATTTCTTAATTCTTTGATTTACCACTAATCGGGACGAAAAAGGTCCATTCATTCGATGTTAATGTTGTTGTTGTTGGCTTGATTCCCCAGAAAACATAAAAATCGATTAATTAAAATAGAAAATTTGCTTAGCGTCTCGTCATATCGGTTGGTCAGATGCCTTTGTGTATTCTTCGATTTGGGGGACAGGTAAAATGGTGGCAGAGTGTTTGCTAGGCGATTAATTGATCTAATGGTGGTGTCCGTATGAGAGTTCGTGTCCGCCATGTCCACCGTAAGAGATACCACTGCCACTGCCAACGATGTATCCACCTCCGTGTCCGTAACCGGAATGACCATATGAGACTCCGACTGGAACTCCGACTGGCACTGGGACAGGTCTGTCGACTGGGACTGGGTATTGCTTCTCAACTGTCACTGGGTATGGACGATCGACTGGTACCTTGACGGGCACAGCATATGGACGATCAACGGCAACTGGGTATGGACGTTCGACGGCGTAGGGCTGTGGTACTGGTACTTTGACAGGCACAGCGTATGGACGATCGACTGGAACTGGGTAGGGACGATCGACTGGCACTGGGACATTGACACCGACTTGCTTCTCGACAACCACTGGGTATGGTTTCTCAACGGCCACTGGATAGGGTTGTGGCACATGGACAGGGTATGGACGATCGACTGGTACCTTGACAGCGTATGGGACATTCTTCACCACTGGGTATGGCTGTGGTACTGGAACAGCTACCTTAACTGGGTAAGGAACTGGCCTGTCAACGGCATAGGGTTGTGGCACTGGCACCTTAACTGGGTAGGGTACGTGCTTGATAACTTCGTAGGGCTGCGGCACACCAACCTTGACGGGGTATGGACGATCGACTGGAACATGAACGGGATACGGAACCTTCTTTTCAACTGGGTAGGGCTGTGGCACATGAACGGGCACTTTGACAATTTCCTTGACTGGATATGGAACGTGTTTGATGACTTCGTACGGTTGTGGAACGCCCACCTTCACCGGGTATGGTACTGGTCGCTCAACTGTCACTGGATATGGACGTTCGACAGGCACTGGCACTGGGACACCTTTGACAAGAGTGACTGTGCGTGTGACATCGGCTGATTGACCCAAAAGAATTTCGCCACCACTATATCCGTATCCGCCATAACCGCTGCCAATTAAACCATGACCACCGCCATGACCAAGGTAGCCGACATCAAGACCAGCATGACCATAGCCATAGCCCAAATTGAGAAGACCTCGTTTGTCGAGTTTCTTCTCCAAGGGAATGCCCTTCTTGGCATTGCCGGCATAAGCTGATGCCACAAGCAGGGCGGCCAAACAAACCTGTAAAATTGCATTTAAAGTTATACAAAATCATGTTAATCGAAAGTGTTGATATATTAAGGCTACAATGTATGTAGTGTGATTGATTGTATGAGTGAAAGTGGTCACGTTTTTCTTATAATATGCTAGTCTGTATATGGTAAGTGCGTTTGGTGCGTTTTGAAAGTGAAATTCTGAACGTCGTCGTTGCTGTTGAACCGTCATCGATCGGTTGGCTACCCCGCGATATATGGCAACGAACAAAAATATCCGGGGGATATGACATTTTGCACGTTTGTAAATTTACGCTTTGGAATTCCAAACACGTTGCTATTGGATTGAGAAAGAAAGAAGAAACAGGAGTGTGAATTGGGTAATATAGTTTTGGTCACTGGTATGGATGGTTTGTGCTTGTCTTACGTAACCGGCATTTATGATTTATTAGTGGTGTCGACATTTTTTATTGAGCATTTAAGAATGTTGATTGGCTCATGACGACGATATGAAGAATAAATGAGTTTCAACATACCGGATAATGGAGTGCGAATGTAACTATCTCTATGAATAGAAACGAATAGATTTTAAGTCAACTCTACTGAAGGGTTGTTAATGGGGACAAAAAGTGGTCCCAGATAGAACACTAGATTCTTTAAAATGAAGAGTAAAGTGTGTTTCACCATGCATGTCGGAGAAGAGGATGCAGGTATGATGATAGATCTGTTATCCGTGACTTTTTCTGAAGGAAAAATTTGAAACCAAAATAACCCTTAAAGCATTATTTCCGTAATCAAAATGCGGTATTGCCATGTACCCTTACATCCAAATGAAATGATTAAGATGTCACTATCAGTACGGATAATGGTAAAAATGAATAATATTAATCAATGCAGTGGGAATTCCTTATCCAGAACGTTTTATGAACAAAAATGAAGACCGGATAAAGCAGTTTTTTTTTTTTTATTAATTTTTAAACTTTTTTAAGTTTGAAAATGAGTGTGTTGGCTTGGAAGCATTTGCTTTTCTTAGAAAAATGATTTTCATGTGAGGTAAGGAAAAATTTAACAAAGCCAAAAATTGGTGGTTGTAAGGATTTTGGATTCAAATTCAGATTCAGAAAACTGAGTTTAAATAAGATTGTTTCCTGTTCCCGATGCAAGGTAAAGGTAAGATGGTTACATTTTTGTGTAGGAAATCAAAAAGTATCCGTAGGCCTTAACCAAGGTAAGATCTTGTAAAAATAAATAGAGTGGGGCCACAGCTCTTGAAGAGCCAAGGCCTAAGTGGCTTACTCTCATCAACAAGTCTCTAGATGCATGTGGAGAATTGAGGGGACCTACAATTTAACGCCGATTCCAAACGGCAAAGTGAGAAGCACTTTTTTATGACAGATGATACTCTTGGAAGTTTTGTCAGTTCTTCGCAACAGGCAGTGCCCATTAAGGATGAAATAAAAACTATGGACACGAGTAGGACTCGAACCCACGCTCCGAACTCGGTCAACGCACCTAACTAGCAAGCTACGGACACTAAGATCTTGTCGTGGATAAAAAAAAACGAAGAAAGTAGCACCAAAAAATGAAAAAAATCGAAAAATTGTGATTCGGATAAAATTCGAATTACCGAATCACTAAAATGTAAGTGACATTGCAACAGAGAAGGAGTGTAGCCTTTAATATGGAACTTTCTGTTACAAGTTCCTTAATTTCTTTTCCGGATAATAAACTATCAGTCTCGGACTAAATAGTGTTTGAGTTTCTGTGTTCATACGATCCATTTTGCTCGGCAATGAGAGAATAATGGACAAAAAGGAAATTTAATCCAATTTTTGGTTTATCCGAAAGAAACGTTTATTTAAATTAAATTAAGTTGCTTATTCCAAAAATTGAAACACTTTTGAAAAAACAAAATAATAATCCTTCAATCAAAGAAAATTGTCCGCAAAGACCGTTTAAGTCACAGTAACTGCTCAAAAATCACTTTATACGTGGAATTTGCTTTTATCCGGGTTATCCAGCAATGCAGAGGCACCTTTTTATAATGTCAAAAAATCACTTTCAAAATTCTCAACTTCTTGTCTGTTCTTAAGTATCACTGAATTGTTCTTATATCAATGTGTAGGTAAATATATTTGATCACTTTTTCTATCTGGATACTCACAAATACTTTCATATTTATTTTCAATCTCCTGATGTTTTATCAATTTTAGATTTGAAACGAGAAAAATAAAACAAAAACACAAAATTAGAATATTCTCAAAAACAGAAACAACAAAATTAACACACACCTTTTTCAAATATCCCGAATTCGTAAAGGATAAGAACCGTTTCGATTCCAAACCTTTGACTGGATGCTGAGTGTGGTCAGTTCTTTGCTTTTATACTATTTTATGTGTAAGCAATACAAAAATGCTTTTGACTTGAATTTTTTCCTACTTGAAAAATAAAGCAAACACCAAAATTGTTTTAGTATTACTTTTAGGCTCAAAAAATATGATTCTCAAACACAACGACACTTAAGCTAGTATAATACACCCACAGAGCGCTAAATAGCCAAACGAGCATGTCTGTGAGAAGCTCTGCAAAGTCTGTCTGTCTGTCTTCGATTTGCAACCGCAAACAAGCAACTGTATGATCAAAAAAGCTTGCTTGTATATTTTATCAGTTCAGCAACTATAACCGGTAACTTCTTTTCGAATACTACCATCATATCAAAAGTCCCCCTTATAATGACGACAAAAACAAACGGATAAGAAAAACAACAATTACTTAACAAAATATAAACAGAGACACACAAGTCAATGGAACGAATCTAGAGCCCCCTCCTTTTGTGAACATGTGGAGCGAGTGAGCATAGCGTTCGTTCATCCAAAGAGAGTGAGAGTAAACCATAGACAAGCTCCTCAAGACATGACTATGCTGTAATACTCTCAATCACATAAGCAACAGTGGTGGCGGTGACGGCGGTGGTGGTGGTATGTCGGCAGCTTGAAAACTCTTAACATAAACACAAGTGGTAAGTGGACTTAGCCATCAATGGCTTCCGTCTGATAGTCACTTGGCAGTCGGTGGCTCAAAGCTCAGTTTTTACTTTCATTTGAATGTGGTTGGTTATTTGGGGCTGCGGTTTTTCTTGTATGAGTGCTGCAGGCTTCTATGGGGAGGTTTTTTTCTTTGATTACTGCTGACAGGTTTTTCTAGCCATTTTTGTGGAATTAGATGATAGTCGCTTGAGAGTGGGTTTGATTTTTTTTTCTTGTCATTCGATGGGTGGTTGAGGCAACTTTCATTCTATGGACGTGCAAAACTGAGACTGGGTGTTTGTGATGATAATGGGGGCTCGAAAAATGCTTTTATTGTTTAATCAGTTCAAGCTTTAAACTGGTCGTCTTTAGTGTTATTCTTCTCTTCAAGCAACAATTTTTTTAACACGTTCTTAAGAAATACTGTTAGCTTAATAGTTATTTAAAAATGTGTTCCAATAATGGATATTGGGTTTTTCCGTTTTTGTTTTTGCTGGTGGCGTCGGTGTGCATTATTGTTTTTTTATAAAGTTACTATTTTTTCTACATCCAAGATTATTCAGCACAAGTTTTGATCCCGAATAGCTCTGGTACGTTGAAAATAAAATGTTGTTTACCTTTTACTTGTATTTTCGTTCGATAACTGAAAAAAGCGTTTGGCTTAAGATTTACATTCTTAAAATTCACAATAATTTAGCATTTTTTAAAAATTAAGAAGATCGTCAGTTCTTGATACTAATTATATCCTTAACCAATAAACGAAAGAGCTGAGAAGCGAACTCGATTATATGGTTGAGACTTTTAGATGGATATATATATGTTTGTTTGTAAAAAAAATTACACAGTTTACAATATTTATAAGCATTGCAGAGTACAGAGAATGATATAAAAATTGTATCTTACCACTGAATATCAATTTTAAATTTCTGAAATGCATAATGTTTTATCATTTATAAATTTGAAGGAAAATAATGACAAAATAACTTTCATTTGAATACTTTTTTTTTGCTGTATCGAATTCTTGTGTGTAGAATCTATACTAATATATAAAGTAAGACTTTTGTTTGTTTGTCGGTTGTATGTTTGTAGTCGATAAACCAACAAACAAACAAAAGTCATACCTTATAAATGCAGTAGAAATATTCTGCGATGC
>CAKKXW010000005.1:13153826-13168147 GCA_920937365.1 Sphaerophoria rueppellii
ATTTAGAAGAATGAACTGGAAATGAAATGAAAAATAGAGAGACATTTAAAAAAATTTGCGGGTGAGCAAATTAAAATCAACTGTTTTACTATAAATAATCAATATATTACATCAAACAATGATAAATGATGAATTTTCTGGCGTTATTACCTATAGCTCTCTCGCAGAATTTCTCAAACCCGGCAACGCAGGGTATTTTAGGCTAGTTAAAAAATAATCATAGTAAAAAATGTCTTCTAGTGGTGGTGTACTCGCCACTTGGTTTGTTTAAAGAGAATAATTTGTTCATTATTAATAAATAGTGGCCAACTTTCTTTCAGACTTTAACCAATCCTTCACTCATTGACATTTTCTTAACAACTTCACTCCCAAAAACCATGCGCAATGACCAGATAAGATTGACGTCTGAATTTATACATGAATTGATTTTCTGTTCTTTCCAGTGTAATGTTCACAATGCTAATTCTAGAGATTTTTAACTTTCGATCTTATCGCAATTTTAACTATGGTGAAATTGTAAGCCGCGCTCGAATTGATTTTTGGAATGAAATTTATTAAAAAATTATTTAATGAATTTGTTCCCTTAGTCACAAAACGAGTTACAAAACTTGCATCAAGTTCTTGTCCATGGTATAGTAACGCTATTGAAATTCAAATTAGAGATAGACAACGTTTCTTCAGAAAGTTCAAACGTAATCCTACGATTTATAACAGAAATCAGTATATTTTTGCAAGAAATAAAGTCACGTCTCTCATTCGTTCGTGTAAAAAAGATTATTTTTCCACTAAACTTAACATATCCTTGGGCTCTTAGGTTCTTTAGAAAAATCTTAAAGAAATTGGTATCTATTCTAACAAATCGTCATCTGGATGTTCATTGGACCCTGAGCAGATAAGGGCAGTGTATGCATCATCCCTGAATAGCTCTTACTCGGCTATAGTTGTTCCGGATAATAATGTTGAACTGTTTTCATTTAACTGCGTCGAATATTTGTTTCTATAGTTGCAAATTTCTTGAGCCATGGAAGCGTGGTATAATAGTTCCTATTCCGAAAAGTAGCAGGTAACTAGAGCCGTCTGAATTTAGACCTATTAGTTTGTTGCCATTCTTTAGTAAGGTTTTTGAACGGCTTTTGGCTAATCAAATGATAAGCTATATTCAAATCAATCAAAAATCTCGAAGTGGCAGTCTGGTTTTCGGTCTAAACATAGCTGTGAATCTGCTGTCATTAAGGTAACTACTGACTCTTGACTCGCCCTTGATAAAGATCATATAGGAATTATGGTGCTGCTAGATCTTTCCAAAGCTTTTAACTGTGTAGACCATAAAATTCTAATATCAAAGTTAAGTGATAAGTTTAATTTTTCTAAATCGTCACTGAAGCTTTTGAAAGACTACCTTTGTAACAGAAATCAAATAATAAGAATGTTTTTTTTTTTTTATTTCAAAATTTTTCATTTTTGTTTTTTTTTTTTATTTCTTGCAATATTTTAATTTAAAACTTTAAATTATTTTGTTTTTCCTTTTATACCTGCTTGCATTAAGCAGTCCCAAACTCTTATCTTCCTTAAATTCATATGGCCATCATATTTTTAATTAATTTATTCCAAATAATTTATAATTAAGTGCTGATACGATTAACAACTGTAACTGTAATCTTACTCGGTGAAAATGGACCCCAGCGCGCGCGGTATCTGGGGGAAAAGAGGCGTGGGATTATTATTAAGATGGAAGATGCTATAGCGCGAATCAATGAGGATTTAGTTCATGTTCAAGAATGGGTTCAGACGAATATGTTACGTCTTCATCCTTCGAAGACGTTGAGTATGGTATTAAGTAAAGTACTTAGGCTATCAAATTAACAATAAACTCACTTGCTGCAATGCCATCTCTGAAGCTGTAAGACGTATTTACTTTGATCTACGCTCTCTAAGGACCTCGTCACATTTTCTGAAAGAAGATATCAAAAAATATTTAGTCAAAAGCTTGCTTCTTCCTTTCTTTACTTTTAATTGCTCTGTATACCCTTGTCTTGACTTTGAGTGTAAACGAAAACTTAACGTAGCATTTAACGATTGCTTGCGTTTCATTTACAATACCTATACCTAGGTGTGAAAGTGTGTCTAGTGTTCAGTCTATGTTATTGGGAATTAGTTTGAATAATCATTTTTTGTTTCGTAATATATTACTTTTGCATAACACTATTAATGGAAGATCGCCAGGGTATTTAGGGGAAATGCTTCAATTCGCCACGTTTTGCCACGTTTTCTTCATTCCATTGCTGATCGATCTCACTTCGTCTTTTCAATAAGGATTTGGAATAGCCTTCCATTTGAACTACAAAGAATCACTTCACCAACCATTTTTAAGAAAAAGTTACTTACTTATATTGTGACAAATATTAATTAATCGTCTACTACTGTTAATGTTATACCCAATAATTTACTTGGTTATGTTTTTGTTTTTGTTTTTGTTTTTTTCTTTCTTTTTATTACTTATTTATACATTTATTGTATCAATGTAATCCATTTCTTATTATACTTTTTTCTATTATATTCCTTTTTTTCATTGTAGTACTATTATTTATAATTAAATATGTAACGTATCTTGTCAAATGTATAATTAACTTGTTGAATATCTAGATGCAATTAAAAGATCCTGTAATCTTGATGTATCATGTAAATGCTTATAAATACAAATACAAATACAAATTATCATAATAGTTGCCTAGACAGTAATCAGATTTTGCTTAGGATCATAATATTTTTCAATTTATTATTTCTTATAATTTAAATGTTTTGGTTGGAAAAAGAGGAAAAAACAACTTCAACTCGAAAACAAAAATAAATAGAAGAAAATATCAAACTTTTCACATTGTCAGATAAAGTCAAAGTGAGCTTAAGGCAAAGCAACACCTAACGACCATTAGTCTTTAACCCAGAAAACTGTGTTAACAGACCGGCTCATCACTAAGTGCAGTGTTATTTGTTAGTAAGCAATCTATAACAAACAAACACTTACACAAGAAATGACAAAATTATACAAAAACAAACAAACAAACAAAATTTTAACATGAAAAGACAAGGGCTCATGCATTCCGTAATTGGTCCTATGTCTGCTGACTTTAATTAGATCGATGCTGCGAAGGTGATAACCTCCTCCCCGATGTAAAAAAAAAAAGTATAGCACTAAGAAGACCTGGTGCATCTCTGACGCTTGTTATGAGTTCATGAAGGAAAACTATATCACGTTTGCATTTGAAGAAGTGATACTCGGGATATTTTGAGGATCATGCCATTAAATACCTTTTAATTCGAAATGAGTAAAATTACGTTGCACCGATTCTAACCTGTCAATATGAACGTCATAATAAGGACTCCAAATCTGTGAAACATATTCAAGATGCGAACAAACAAGGCAATTATAAAGAGAAAGGGTGACGTTAGGATCAAAAAATTCTGTTGACCAACGCTTAACGAACCCCAAAGTACATAGAGAGAACTTTCATCTTGCTTATAAATAGTTGCAATGGAATATGGATGCACTTGTAGCATTTGAAGAATAAATTATGATAAGAGTTTATAATTTTTAAGTCTTTTTTGCTTATATCAACACAGTCCAAGTGCGAATCTGTACCACACAAATTGCACGATAAAAAATACTCGTCGGAAACAATTTTAAGACATTTCTGACATTTAGAACTCATCTTATAATTATTTAATTGAGAGCAAGAATGTTGGTAATGTGCTCTGTAAAATCAAGATTCGGTGTAAAAAGAACCCCTAGGTCCCTTACTTTAAAAACACGAATAAGAATCTGCTGAGATATATAATACTCATAAGTCGAAGATGCTTGTTTCATTGAGAATGACATTGTCTGGCATTTCGAAGGTTTTAGGTCTAAACTAATTGCACCGTACAGAAAACCTATTTATATCATTTTGCAGAAGAATGCGATCGTTGTTAGATGTAATTGTCTTAAAGATCTTCATATCATCTGCAAAAATAAGACTTTCACTTTCATGAACACAAAACGGTGGATCATTTATTGATAAGATAAAGAGAAGAGGTCCTAAATGACTACCCTGTGGAACACCAGATTTAGCAGTTAAAGTCTTCGAAAACATGTTTCTGAATTTAACTTGATAAGTTCTATCCTCAAGGTAAGAAGAAATCCATGAAACCAGCCCAGGGGGAAATCCTAATAACTGTAGTTTCAACTTGATAACTGAGTTAGACAGTTGATCAAAAGCTTTTGAAAAATCAGTGTATACACAATCAGTTTCCAGCCCATGTTCTAAACTGTTCAGACAATTATGCGTAAAGGCAAGAAGATTTGTGACAGTTGATCTCCTTTGCATGAACCCATGTTGCTCACTGCATATGATGTTCTTACAGTAAAAGGATAAACTATCACACACTATTTATTCAAACAGTTTGGGGATACAAGAAAGTTTAGAAATAGGCATGTAATTAACAATAAACGACTTATCTCTCCCTTTTTAAAAACAGGCATGATGTAAGCAATCTTCCAAACACGAGGGAATTTTCCAAGTCGCAAAGATAGCTCGGATATATTACTAAGAGATTTAGCTAAAACTGTATTGATTTTTTTCAATAATATGGGAAGAAGAATAGTCTTCTTTCAGAAGGGACAAAATTTTAGGACTTGATCAATCTCGATCGGGGCATTATTAAACGTGACTTGTTCGCTATTTTTCAAATACAAAGTTGAAAAAATCAACGTCTATATCAACAGGAGTATCTATGAAAGATTGACTGAAATTATTGGCAAACGCATCGCAGATCTCAGAAGTTGAGCTGAAAATTGCATTATTGTAAGTGAGATTGACTGGGTTAACATCACATTTTCTCTTAGAGTTCACGAAATTCCAAAAAAGCTTAGGGTCTTGTTTCAAGGAATTACCCATAGTTATACATAACTATGGGTATATAATCATTATAAAGATCATGTGACAATCTTTTAAACTCTTCGAAAAGAGATATATAAACTACTTGGTTCTCTAAGGACATAGATCTAAAATAATTTTTCCACGCCCTATTTCTCTTATCACGGAGGCTTTTTAACTCTTTTGTGTACCAAGGATGGTGAGGTGTTGGTTTGAATGATTTTTTTCTTATGTACAGTTTCGTTTATACATGTCATGAGTACAGAATGAAACTAGAGACAGTTTTGTCAATGTTATTGGAAAATGGTATGTTTTCAATACCATAATTTAATAGACTGTCCGAAAGCTGTTCAAAATTGGCTCTACGAAAGTCGTATTTGCACGAGCAGTCATAATATCTAAAGGAGTGTGATCATATCAATATTAGATAATTAGATATTGCAGAAACCGATTCAACCACTACTGTACAGGCCGCATTAGATGATAAAACCAAGTCAAGTGACCGATTTAATGAATTTCGAATAGAGCTTACTTGTGGTAAATCCGCTGAGGTTATCTTACATTTGGAGCTCCATTTGAGAAGAACTTGATGAAGCTTCTAAATGGGAATCATTGTCAGAACGAACCCAGTTAATGTTAGGAAGATTAAAATCATCCAACAAGATTATCTCACTTTCAATTTATTTATTTTTTATTTATTTATTTCAGTTTATTTTTATTTCATAAGGGATATTACATTTACAATGACGCATTAAGATTTAAATCTTTTAGAGCATCTATAATTTGAGTTACAAACATTTTCGCAGTATTCAAACAAATAGAAAAATAAAACCAATAAAAAAAAAGCTGAAGTAGAGTTAGAAAATTTGTTAAAAAATGTACATATACAGAGTTCGAAGAAAAGTTAAAATAAAGTAAGAATAGTTAGATTTAATTTTGATTCAAAAAGTGCAAAAATAATTTTCTCTTAAAAGCAGGAGGTGCGGCAATATTTTGCAATTCATTAGGAAGTGAATTCCATAAACGAATTGCTGCAACATAAAATGAACGCTCTGCAATGCTGTGTGAGAAGCGCGGTATAATGAGTTTAAGTCCTCTTTGAGACTGGGCAAAATTCAAATTTTCGCTAAGGTATTCAGGGCATCTATAATGGATGATGCCATGGAGTTTTAAAAGTAGCCTGAGTTTCAAGTACTCATCAAGACCCATTCCAAAAAGAATGTTTCGTAGATGTGAGACACTAGAGAATCTGGGAACACAATAAATAAAACGTATACAGTCGTTCAGGGCAACATTGAGCTTACGTTTGCACTCAATGCCTGAACAGCTAATGATATAGTCAAGAACTGAAGATAATTTAGTGAAGACAGAAATAGGACTTTTAGGTGGAATATAGACGTTAATAATAAAAAAATCCTTTGATTGTTCATTTAATTTAATGCATATAAATTGTAAGTTGAGAACGTAAGGAATAAAAATTTGCTATTACGAACAGCAATAAGGACCCCACCACCAACTGAATTCAATTCATTTACATGACGAGACAATCTTTTCGATAAACTATGAAATCTTTGTTAAAAAGTTTCGGTTAAAGCAAAGGGATCATACAAAAATGTTTGAGAGTTTTTAAAAACTGTAGTAGTCTTACTACGAAGTCCTCTTACGTTCTGGTAATAGAAGGAGAACCTGATAAGTTTTTTTTGGAGGACTAGAGTTGCGAACCAATTTCTTTTTACCAGAGGCGATGAGTACTTTAACAAGGGTCTGAGGCGGCCAAGGTCAATTTATAATCGGATCGAATCGGTCGCTTGAGACAGTAATCTTAAATGATGAAACGAAGCTGTCAGGCTTGCTTACTTAAATGCATTTGGCCTGTGAAGTATTAGTTATAGCCTTATGGTCAAGAAGATGATTTATTAACTCATCAGATTCAGTCCCAGGAAGTAACCGAATCTTAGAAGATAAATTGTTATTTTCTATAGCGGGATCGACAACAGGAGGCAGATCGACCGTTGCTTTTGGCTGTACATCAGCAATTTCATTATTGTTTCTTAAATTTGATTTTTTTTTGGCGCTGGTCCTGCAATCACCGATGAAGTGGTAGTATCCCTCCCTCCCCTTCTACTTTTCTTGGAATTAGATGGAGTGGTATTACTCAGTTAACTTAAAGGGTTAATGTTTATATTGAGTGTTTCAAGATCACCCGTAGAGGAGGAACTGTCAGTAAGCATTGGAGACACAGAAACACCAACAAGAGTAGATTCCATATGCAAAATTCTACTTTTAAGGACTTCAAAACACTTGGAAATCTTTTTCATTTCATCTCTCAGAGTCGATAGTTTGAAAGAAAGATTTACAAGCGAAATTTTTCTACAATTAGAACAGTACCAATAAGCAAAATTGAATGCAACGATTTTATCCAAGAAAGCATTAGTAGTACACATTTCGCATGGAATAAATTACCACGGGGGCTAAGGCACACAAAAAAGGGGAGAGTTGTTAGATCTTTCATTACAGTTAGAGTTAGCGCAAGACATTTTGTATTAAAAAACTTGAATTATAATATTTCTGTAGGAATTCACTAAATGAAATAATAGTTTTTTTTTTCAAGACCACTAAAATTATTTGATTGAAATCAGAACAAGGTTATCGGACAATCAGCAGAGATCACAATCTGACTAATTACAAATAAATCAAATCATAAATTTGCTCCCAAAAAACAAGCAGGTAGATCCAGCAGACAAAATTAATGATAAACATTTAAATAGCCAAAGAATTGTTTTTTGTTAATAGTCAACTATTTTTGTAGAAACAATTTCATTCAAGTTCATTATACTCGAGGCGACATAGTCCAGTTCTTTGATTCGAATTGTTATTTTGTTCGTTTCTGTGGCACTTTTCTTTAACAAAACATTTCTTATAGTAACAACGACTTTGTTACCTTAAATAGGAAACCGACTCATGAATAAGAAATTAAAAACCAATGAATTCATTAAATAATATGGAATATGATCAATTTATCTTGACAAAAAGAAATAAGTGTCAAAGAGATAAAACAAAAATGTATTTATTGTAATGCGCTTGTCTGGTGGCAATCGAATTAATTTGATTTTTATGTGCGGTGCCGAAGCATCATGGTTGATGAAGTGTTTATGTTAATACAGGTTCGGTATACCTACTGGACGAGTAAAAACGTCTTTACTTTTATGGTCACTAAAAAAGAAATGCTAGGGGGACTTTTTAGTGCTATTTGCGCTTTACTACTTTGTTGACAAATATCGTATTGATTAATTAATTAGATCTTGTATCTGGAGATTTATAAGGCAATTTTATTTATGAAAAGATAAATAACGTAGAAAGGTGTTGGCAATCACTGGATTGTGTGTTTTATTGGATTTATTATGTTGGGACAATGTAAGTTAGGTTAAAGTGGCTACAGATACACAGATACAGATACGCACATTTAGGCCAAAAGAAAAGGCATATGTGATAATACATGAATCTAGAGAATTACTTCTGACTAGTCGAACCATTTTGAGCTTTTTATAAAGCGAAGAAGAAATGTCGTATTGCGTACCTGCCTATAAGACTATATCCCGTAAGGACACCTATTAGGGAGTTAATATGAAATCTGCTTTGAGATAACAAGTCCTCAGACCGCTTTAGGTCAAGTGACGGCCATATGAGCTTTGTGGCTGCGCACGCAGGTAAATTATACCACTTAGACCTTGTTATCGTAAAGGCTGTTTCTTTTAGCAAAAGTTTGCATGCAGCTATTGGTATATCTATCTTTTCCCTTCCAGGTGAGATAGGTAGGACGGTTCCATTTTTAGCGAGTTCGACGACTCTACGATTTCCCGTGATGTCTGTGGTTCGGCACCCAGCAAAAGTGAATATTAAATTATTGCGCCATCTCCATAAGAGATGATCGACAATCGAGGACCGTTTGAGAGTTGGTTGAGACAGCGTCAAGAGCAGCCTAACTGTCAGAGAAGATGCGGATATCAGAAGTTGATATCACGTTTTCTCTTAGCCAGGAGAGAACCTCTTTGATTGCTAAAATTTCCGCTTGGAAGACGCTACAATGATTAGGGAGGCGGAATGCGAGGCTTAGATTAAGCATTTCGATTTCTGAGTACACACCACTACCAACTCCATCATTTGTTTCGGATCCATCTGTATAAAAATGAATGCCTTTGTCATCCAGGAATTTTTTGTCTTCCCATTCATCTCTGGATGGAATGGATATCTGGTGGGGCAGTGTTAGTACCGGGAAACATTGTGATGTGTTTATGTTTTTACCAAAACTGAGGTTTTTGGTGTGATTTCTCTTTAGATTTCAAAATGTGTTGTTCAGAGCATTCCCGATAATATTTCTATTGAAAAATTAGCCAGACTTCGAGTAAGCCTGATTCAGAGAAATAAGATAAGACACCTGAATTCAAAAAAACTGCATTGAAGGGTGATAGCCAACATTTTATCAGCATGAATATGAAAGCTTTCGCTTTCTGCTTCCTCAGAGTAAGAGAAAGTAAGAAGGTAAACTTTTGCATTTCTTAAGTTAAAAATAAGTAGAAATAAACAAGGGGCTTGCGAACATTTTTCTAGTTTTATAGAGGCTGCGAATTACATGGCTGAATGTCTGATATAAGTCATTTTCAAATGGGAGAATCAAAATCGATTTTTTCAGCTTAAAGTAAACACAAATTTTCAAAATTGCTGAGGCAACTTGCAAAAAGTTTATTTCATTAAATAAAATAAAAATTTTAACCCAATTTTGTTTGTTCTTCGTACCAGCTGCATCCATCTTCTTCTTTATTATGAAATGGTTCAAGTTCAACTTTTGTATGACAAGAACGCCTTTCACTTCTAACTGCTTTAAAAATAAATAACTAGAAGGTGTTACCTTGAGTGTTATTCCACTGTTTTGTTTAACAATTAAATAAATATTTAAGTAAACAAACCTTTTCTAAAACAACTAAGCCAAAATCTGTGTATTTCCGTCGCTCATCAAACCGGCTAGCATCTCAAAAATGTGATGGCACATTTAATCATTATATCATTTGCTGCCTGAACAACTTAAGAACAAACAATGTCTTCAACTCATCGCGATCCTTATTGATTATTCATGACTTGAAAGTGATCTACAAAACTTTTTTGTCTGTCGTCTTTCTAAATGCACACCTTAACCAACAAAAATTCAAGGCCTATAACCACTCTCGGCAAATTGAAACTCACTAAAATTATAATGAAAACAATTATTTGATTTAATCAAAGTCAAAATAATTTATAGCCACTATGCCATCAAAATAACATCCGGGTTTCTATGAGATTATATCTCAAGACTGATCAAACATTATCGGTGGAGACATTCACAGTTAGCGTTAAGAAAAAAAACCAAACGCCCAACAAGTAACAATTCCCGGAAAATCAATGCGAATTTTCCGCTCCCATGTCATGGAAGTCTCTCGACCATTACCATGCAAACGAGCGACAGTTTGGTGAGTTGGGCGACCAACAAAAATCAATTCACAACAAGAAGAAAAAAAGCTTTTTTGGTGGCAAAGCCCCCAAGTCGAAGCCAATGGCAAGTTGTAGGTAAATGTGTCAACTTTCTGGTCGGTTGAGACCGTTTACATCATACCGCAAACGAATATCTATCTACTCAATGAATACAAACGCACGCGAACAATGTTACGCTCGCTGTTCGCATTTTGCAGTCACATTCGCAGTGCGATATTGCACCAGATGTTCTCGTATATCACGATGTTTTGTAGCCTTTTGCTCTGCAATCGTGCGGTTGTCTTGGTCTCCTCGATACGTCAAGATTTTTACATCTATAGAAGCCATGCACCATCCCTCCTTGCCATGCACGAGTACATCGCAATCTTGATATTGCACAATTGTTGTGTTTATTTTTTTTTTCTTTCATTCTGTTTTTGAAGTCGTTTGAGGTAATTATAGTATTTTGTCGACATGGGCATCGGTTTTGGCTTCAACATTTTGAAGGGAGTTGACGCAGAGGAGGAGAACTCGTGTGGTTAAAAAGACCGCGAGGCTGAGTTTGAGATGTCCTCTTTATTGCTTTGCTAGAGCATCGATTTGTGGTCAATGAAATGAATTATTTCTTAATTTAGTGTACGACGTGATTTATTGAGCGGCGACATTTGTTACTAACTCTTATTCCTGATTTGCTTGCTATAGTTTGGGGTTTTGTGATTGGGTTTTTATGGTTTATTGATTGTGGCTGCGACTGTGAATCGGCTTAAATTTGGTTGAAAATCCTTGAAATGTAGACTTTAGTAGATTTGTTGAAAATTCTTCGAAAAAAATATAATAAAACTCTTTTCATCGACAAAAAAAATTAAATTAATGAAAGTATCCCAAAATCACTATTAATACATAAGTATTTTTTTCGGACTCAAGTGAATGAGAATTAAGGAGAACGAAGTTGAATTCGATCGTTTTTAGCTGCCTAAAATGTTAGAATAAAAGTTGTTGTTTTAGCATAAAAAGTAACTCTTTGAACTCCGAGTTTCACTTGCAATCAAAATTAAATAAAACCCGACAGCGAAGTACTGCTTCTTCGAAAAAACAAACAACTTAAGAAAAAAAAAATTGGACGAATAATTATTATCATTTAAGACATTCCTGGTTCTTTCTAATCATTTGACTGTCTTCTTATGGAAAGACAGTGAAAACTAAAACCAGTTACATATTTTCAGAACTGAGAGTTGAAATCAGGGCCGTATCAGGTCAAGTAGGTGATTTTCTTCGTCATTAGGTTTTCAGCGCAGAAGAAACGAGTTTCCAAAATTTGTTGACAAAAAACTTCCATAAAAATGAAGAAGAAAAATAATTGTTGTCGATGAATTATTTCTAAGAACTGCATATTATGCTCGGAGAATAAGAACTGGTGAAACCGGGCGATTCCCGGTATTTCTGTTACTAAACATTTCTCCCATCTACAAAAAGGCGATTCTATGTCATGCAAAAACTACCGCGGCATATCCCTGCTTAATGTTGCATACAAAATCCTATCCAACGTACTGTGTGAGCGTCTTAAACCTTTCTACAACACAATAATCGTCACGTACCACGTTGACTTACGCCAGGCAGAACAACGATAGACCGGAAAATATTCACACTGAGGCAGATCCTGGAGAGGACCAACGAATTTCAAGTCGAAACCCACCATATTTTCATACTGCGTACGATAGCATCCACCGCCAAGAGCTTATGATGGCGATCGATGTCTGAATTCTGGATTCCAAAAAAACTGATCCAGCTGTGTCGCATGACGTTAAAAAATAAGCAGTGCAGTGTAAAATGGGTAACAGCTCATTCGAGTTATTCCAACCAAACGCAGGGTTTAGACAAGGAGATGCGTTGTCAAGTTACTTCTTCAACATAGTCCTGGAGCAGATAGTGCGCAAAGCAGATGTGAGCACGGAAAATACTATATTCAACGAATCCTTCCAGCTCCTAGGCTATGCGTTCGACATAGACATCATCGGTCAATCCAAGAGAGCCGTGCTTGAGGCATTCACAGCGGTTGAAGAACAGAAACAGAAAAACTCGTTGGTCTTCAAGTGAATGAGGACAAAACAAAAGGACGAAGAAGAATTACCGTAGCGAACCGCTGCTGCTTCGGTTGGCCAATAGAACTCGAAAGACAAAGCGTCTGCAGTACAAAACTTTAGTCCTACTCTACGTCGCCGAGTGTTGGGCGTTAAGTAATAAAGGGGAATTGATACTGGGCACTTTCGAAAGAAAAATTCTTCGACGGATTTTCGGTCCCGTATGCGACGATGGCGAATGGTGAAGAAGGTTCAACCGAGAACTATATGAGCTGTACCAAGAAGTGGATGTCGTTCAGAAGGCAAAGAAAAGACGACTACCTTGGCTCGGCCACATTGAGCGAATGAACGACAGCCCTCCAGCCAAGAAAGTTTTCTCATCCCAGCCCCCAAGTTCAAGACGATAAGGAAGACCGAACCTACGGTACAAAGACCAAGTGACTGCGGATTCCAGAGCGCTTGGTTTCGGCGACTGGAGAGTGCATGCGAAGGACTGATCACGATGGAAGGCTGCAGTATCTCAAGCTGAGATCACTCATGGATTGTGAGCCAGATAAAAATAGCAAGTAGTAAAAATTTCTCCGAAATTTCAGATCGGGCAATTGTCCGTTAAAATTCTTATCTATATCTATACTTATATATAAAGCTGAAAGGTTTGTTTGATTGTAAGCGCTTATCTCAGCAACTACTATAGTTCAAATTGAATAACTTATAGATTGTATACTTGTTGCGTTAAGTTAAATATATATTAAGAGAATACTCAGTCATAAAACACTTTGTGTATAATAATAGTTTTGATCAAATTAAAATTGCAGAGTAAAAAATATAAATAGAAAAATGTCAAAAAAATAAATTATTAATTAGATATCATTTATACGAATCAGTTTGATATTTCTTAAATAAAATCATTAGAAAACCAAACGACTTAGTATCATTTGCATTTCACAACATCAGAAGTGGGCCACCCTAAAAATTAAAATTTCAATTCAACTATGGCACCAAGACTTAAAAAAACAAGAATTGATAAGTTGGCTTAATGAACGCCATATCGAGTTTGCAGCAGATGCAAACATTTCTGTATTACGTAAGCTTGATGGAGAGCATTCCGAAGATAACCATTCCGAAGACAACCATTCCGAAGAAAATTTCATTGAAGCCGAGAATATTCATCATGCTGACGACCACAGAAATTCCGAAATTCCGCAACAAAATCAAGAAATTGGAACTGAAGCTGAAATGGATGCAGAAATCAAAATGATTGAAAAAAAATTGAAGCTGATGGAGCTGCGTCGGGAGCTAGCACGTCAAGAAGAAAATGAAGCTTTTTCCTTTTCTTCATCAACTATACCTACGTTCAAGGATATCAAGTATTCTGTTCCATTATTTTCTGGTGACGACTCATATGACGCTAAAAAATGGATAAATGCTTTTGAACGAGCGTGTGATTCAGTTCAAGGTAATTCTGTTTTCCGATTAAAATCTATTCGTAGAATGATGGAGCCCGATTCTGCTGCCGAAATTTTTATGCAAATTGATGAATCTTCCTCATACGCCGAGTTCCGAAACAATTTTCTGGCCAATTTTGGACATAACTATTCAATATGCGAAGTTATTGACAAGATGAGAAGAACATCATTTTTGTCATCAAATACTTCGATTATGGGTTTTATTTTAAAAATGCAAGAGCTTGCATCACGTGCCGAAATCGATGAAAAGCAAACAATTCAGTTCATCATCGATGGATAGCCTTTTGTCTTAATGGAACTTGACTTAGTGTGCGAGCAAGTTTTCGTAAATAGGTAAAAAATCGCAGTATACTCAGCAGTGGTCT
>CAKKXW010000005.1:13171155-13209226 GCA_920937365.1 Sphaerophoria rueppellii
GGCCAAGTCGAACGGGTGAACCGAGTGTTAAAATCAATGTTAGCTAAGTTATCTGAACCAGTACAACATTCAGACTGGACAAAAATGCTAACAAAGGTTGAATTTGCCATAAACAATTCCGTTCATTCCGCTACTAAACAGATTCCGTTTAAATTGTTGTTCGGTGTACAACAAAGAGGTTTAGAAATCGATGCTCTTACTGAGCATTTAGATAAGAAGTTAGAATCAAAGAATCGAAATCTTCTTGAAATACGAACTAATGCTTCAAAGTGTATTGAACGTTCGCAGATTCGGAATTCCGATATAGTTTCGAAAAATTTTCGAAATCCGATAGTCTATTCTGAAGGAGATTTTGTTGTTATCCGGAATGTTGATACCTCTATTGGAACGAATAAAAAATTTGTCCCGAAATATAAAGGACGATATAAAATACATAAAGTTCTTCCGAATGATAGGTATGTGGTTAGAGATATTGAGAATTGTCAAATGACACAGCTGCCATATGATGGAATAATTGAGGCTTGTCGTATGAGAAAGTGGGCTGATTGGCGAGATGATCGTGGTTTGGAATCGGAATCGGAATCAGAATCGGAATCGGAATCGGAATTTGGAAAGTAATAATGACTCAGGAATGATTCCTTTTAATATAAAAACTTTTCATAGATACAAAGGTATGAATACAAATGTATACATATTGGCCTCAATCATAATAATTTTGTTTCATCTTAAACGTTTATGTGTAAATGAATAGATACTTAATTTTGTTACAAATTCAAAATTGTAAATAACCATACAGTGACTTGTAATTTTTTATATAACTGATCGAGACGATCAGATGTCAGGATGGACGAGTTATAGATTGTATACTTGTTGCGTTAAGTTAAATATATATTAAGAGAATACTCAGTCATAAAACACTTTGTGTATAATAATAGTTTTGATCAAATTAAAATTGCAGAGTAAAAAATATAAATATAAAAATGTCAAAAAAATAAATTATTAATTAGGTATCATTTATACGAATCAGTTTGATATTTCTTAAATAAAATCATTAGAAAACCAAACGACTTAGTATCATTTGCATTTCACAAACTATTTCATTGAGGAAGGCTTTAGGCTGAATCACATTAAGCTGCGACCAATAGGAGCGACGAATCAGTGGAAAATGTTGAAAAAACTGCAAAAAAATATGAAGTTTTTGTTCGTTTGAACGCGCTTATCTCAGAAACTGCTGTAAATCAAATTGACCAATTTTTGTTTGTGTTGAATAGTCCAGTTGTTAGGGAAGGCTTTGAGTTGTTTAAAATTGTGAAGCGAAGAAGTAATTAAAAATGTAGAAAAAGTGTCAAAAATTATTCATAATTTTATTATTATTATTATATTTTTAAGTTTTCTATTGTTTGAACGCGCTGACAGCTGATTTCAGGAAATTGCACTATTTGTTTTGTGTTGAATAGACCATTTATCAAGGAAGGTTTTAATCTATTCAACAATACGCTGCGACCAATATGAGCAAATCATCAGTGGAGAATGTTGCTAAAACGGGGAAGAGTATACATATTTGAAGGCTTCCGTTGCATGCAATGCGTAAACTGTTCAAGTTACCCAAAAAAAAAACTGAAATCCCTTTAACGAAAATCGAGTGAAATTCCGTTGCACAAATTCCAATCTTTCAATATAAACATTATAAAAAGGAGAACACACCTGCGATGCATACTTCAAATAGGGACGAACCTAGCTGTTGTATAAAACATTGGTGACATAAGAATCGCTGAATTCTTTTGACCACCATTTGATAAAACCTAACATGGAATTAGCTTTGTTAACGATGCCGTTAATGTGCTCAGAAAAATCTAAATTAGGTGTTAAAAGAAATACAAGGTTCTTAACAGTTAAGATACGCTTTAAAATGTAGTGTGTAGTGACATAGTCATGAGATGAAGGTGAACGTTTTTTTGAGAAAGTCATCGCCATAATGTAAAACGGTTATTATATTACCATTTTGTAATAAAATGCGATCGTTTGCAGAAGTTATATTTTTATATAACTTCATATCATCAGCAAAGATGAGAATTTCACTAATATTTACACATAACGGTGCATCATTTATAGCTTATATAACAACAGAATGAGTCCCAGATGGCTACCTTGCGGAACACCTGATTTAGCAAAGTATGATTTAGAGTAACTTTTTCTGAATCTACAAACCAAGACATCAAAAAAGTTGGGAAGCCGTAAGAGATTAATTTAAACTTGATAATCTCATGAGATAGTTGATAGTTGAGCCTTCGAGACAGTTGGCGAATACCATGCCCCCTGAATGAGCAAATTGAAACTGATTTTTTCCTTTGTATACATCAAAAAACCTACCATTACGCCAAATTTCAAGATTCTGCTATTGTTAGAAGTGTTTCATAATTTTGATGATCAGTCAGTCAGTGAGTCAATTACGGCTTTTTGAAACTTTTATTGTTCAATATCTCAGGAAGTATTGATGGTTTTACAAAATTTTTCTTACAGGGCCTTTATCTTCATGAAGTCAATACTTAGTTTAAATTTGAAGCTTCAAACTCTATGGGTTCAAAAGTTATGGGGGGTTAAAATGACCTTGAGTTCTATCTTATAGCAAAGAAGTAGTACCAGAACTTGGCTGGGCACTCCCACGCACGCATGATGCACACGTCACAAGCACATGCTTCTCTAGTCGGTGGCTTCAGGCCAGGAAAGTCGACCATAGACCAAATTTTCACGTTGCGGCAGATCCTGGAAAAGATACCCACCACCTTTTCATCGATTTTAAGGCCGCGTATGACAGCATCTACAGAGACGAACTGTACAAAGCATTGTCTAGTTTTGGCATCCCTGCCAAGCTCGTTCGCTTGTGCAAAATGACGATGGAGAACTCACGCTGCTCCATCAAGGTTGGCAACTAGCTTACGGAATCTTTCGACGTCAAAAAAGGATTCAGACAAGGCGATGCACTGTCATGCGATTTCTTTAACATCGTTCTGGAGAAGATAGTGCAGAACTCCAACGTCAACACCAGAGGCACTATCTTCAAAAAATCTGTTCAACTTGTAGCGGATGCCGATGATATTAATTTAATGGGAAGAACACAGCGTGATGTCAATCGCGCCTTTGTGAGAATTGAGACAGAACCGGCAAAAATGGGTTTAGCGGTAAATGAAGGCGCACCTAAGTGGAAGAGGACCTCAATCAACTTGGAGTGCAAAACTGGAGACGACTAGCTAAGGACCGAGCTAGCTGGTGGAGACTGTTGATTGAGGCCCAAGTCCACAACGGACTGTAGCGCCACCTTAAGTAAGTATCTGTGTTCAGAGATATTCTAGTGATTTCAAATGACCAATATACTCAAAATTTTCCAATGGATAGCCTTTTAGCAAAGATCTGAACGCCCTCTACTACTTCTGATTTGAATATCTCGGCAACCAGAGCTCGGAATTCAGTGGCTGGCTCAGGTAACCCATATGTTGTAGTAGTAAGATATTGTCATTCTATAATTAAGAACTCAATCACGTAAAGAGTTCAAATGCCCAATAAATACACACAAAATTAGTCGATCTCAATTCAAACCACCTGTTAATAAATCAACAAAAAACAAACAAAATTAAACCAGATCAACCAAATGCAATCACAACTCAAGACCGCAAAATCAAGCAAAGCTATAAATTCATGTCTCTTCGGAATCGAGTGTGAATCACCAAGGCCACTCATTGAGTCAATGAAAAAAACGTATTCACTTCTCTTCAAGAACAAAAATATAAAAAAAAGAGAAAAGCTTAACATTTCTTATTTGGACAACTGAGCCAAGTCTCCAAAAATGATGTAAATAAACTCACCGCTTTGCAAAACATGCACATGACAATATAAGCGATTTCCCAGCACCCATAAAAACAAACGTTACGCAATAAAATTCATCCAAATCCAGTGAGCGACAAGAATGACGATAAATAAAGACGTCGACCGGAATTATCGCAACAAAACAAACAACTAATCGGAACTATTGTTGAAAGTGAGAGTGATATTGGAACCTCCTCCCGATTTTAGTAACTTGTCTACAAGTACAATAGTATATCGATTTTTGTCTTCTTTATCGACCGTGCGGCAATCACCTCTGCTAAAGTAAAAGTCTCTTGATATTACGTCCACAAAAATAGTCAAACACACTTGCCGAGTATGTAAAAATTAATTGGCTTTTAGCCATCTACACCCCAGACATTGTCATAAATTCATGGCTATGGGCTATGGTCAAGCTCGCAACACTTAAATACAATGTAACGATCTTGTTCACTCTCAATAGTTGCAATGTATACTTTCTTTTGGGACAATACTTTGTAACATACCTGATTCAATCAACTTGGCCGCTAATGATGTCGTCAGACATTTTTTCGTGTGTCTGCTGTCCGCATTATTCGGCCGATTGTGATGAATTCCCAGACTTCGGAAGCTATCAATTAAAATATTTCAATCGAATGGGGAAGACTTCCGTTCAAAGGGAATATTAATCGGTTGAACGGAAACCCGTCAACCCGAAGATTGTTAAAAACCTTCAACTTCCGTCAACTCCACACATCAACGTCATACCTTAAGTGACTCACTCAAGTGCCCAACCAGGATCTGATATCTGTTGCACAAGTCGGTACAGACACAGAGGTGATTACTTATTTCCAACTGAGCCGATGCAGAAACTCGTTGAACTGGAACTTGTTCTCGAGCATGTTCGTATGCATAAATTAGCAGAGGTCGGTCTGCCCCCGGAATGGCCTTGACTTGTTAGCAAATTATATTATTTTCTTATTGCGACAAGTTGCTCGTTTAAGTCGATCGTTTTGTAGTTCATGTAACCGGCCACATGTATGATCCGATACCCACAACCAGGTCCAGGTGGCGACACGATGAGTTTGACGTTCGTCGTTGTCGTTGTTATAGTTTTTCAATTGTTAGAAAGTGAACGACGGTACCACGACCCACATGACACAATACCATACAATAATTTATTGATCCTTGATCGCCGCCGCCACACTTGTTTTCTGTGCTGCAACGTTCTTGTTCTTGGAGGGCACATAGCACACATGGAACATTAATATTTCCATCCGGCTAAACAACGATCGGTTCGATTGTGGCGGAGTGGAATGAGAGTCCAATTATTTAACGGTAATTACTGCATTTTCATCGTAATTAAAATTGAGTGTTATTATTGCATAAATTTTGTGTTTTTCTCGTAGTTTTTTTTTGTTGCAGTTCCTCACAGAGTGGAACTATTTCTTGTTGTCTTATGGATCTAGTTAAATTGTTTAAGACAATAATAAAGTATTATTAATAATTGCATTAAAGTGCGCAGCGTTTGCAGGGCAGTAGGTAGCTATAATAAGATATAGCATGGTGTGTGGTTTGGCAGGAGAGCGTGAAAAGTATTGTTTGTCTTGAAAAAAGACCATGGGGTACAGTGGGACAGGTTAAATCATAACCATTCATTGTTCAATGAAAGTTAAAGTTATATAAATAAGTTTTCTTTTTTATTTCCTTTGTCCCACTTTAAGTGCACCGCTGTTTTGTTTTCGTTTATACTTTTTTTTTTTGCAAATTACTGACCGACTTGTCTACGCTTAATTTAGCTGCGTAATTAAAAAAAATAAGAAATACAAATGAAGTTGTATTTTTGTTTGTTTATTGGACGTCCTTGAAAATTGGTTTTCAACAATTTTATGAAAGAAAAAAAAATTAAATGAGGTGTGTCGCGGTTAGTGTGTGAATTGTGAAGTTTATTATTTCGCACAACGACCTTTAAGGTCGCTGGCAGTGTATTATGGTTAGATTTTGAGGCAGTTTATGGGAATTTCTCCAAGTTGCTACACATTCTTAAAAGATTTTAGTTTTGATAAAATATTATGTGAAATTTTTAATTAACTAGAATAGAGAACAAAAATAAACTAAAGTGAAAAAAAAAACAAAGAAATATTGTTCTAAAAGCCCTGGTATTTGGGTTTCATTAAAAATTGTTTAACCAAGGTTGACTCTTAAAATAAACGGTCTAGTGGGTTCATTGTTTTTTGGTTTTTTATTCTGAATTGAAGGAAAAGGAAAACAGAATTATTTATTTTTGAATTCTTGTTGTTAAGGTCGGATACAAAAAAATAGTCTTCAAAAGCTTGTAAGATTATAATAAAATTCATTCGAGGTAACGAGTTACTTTTGAAAGTTTGCAATTGGAAGACAAATTGGAGGACGTAAGCTTAGAATTCTGTTTTCGAGCTCTTAGGAATCTATAAACTTACTATCTTTTACCCGCGGCTTCATTCGCTCTTTGCAGAATTAAGAAAAAAACCTAGCTATCCCACGGGAGGGGTTAAAATATATCGGGAAAAATTAGCTATCCCTCTGGAATCATAAATTTTACGGGAATAAGACGTAGCTTGTCCGTTTCCGAGGCATGTTGTTGCTTCGCAACTAAATTCTTCTCTACGTAGTCGGGAAGTTGTAGCGGAACGGACACAGAACTGATTCATTTAATTAAAATATAATATTATCCAATTGAAATTATAGTTTCAGTTATCGAAAACCCTCAACAGCTACAAAGCAGATATTACCGCTATCCACAAAGCCGTCTTTAACTTATTGGAGGCCCTGGGCATATTACGATAATGGGGCCCCTATGACTCTGACAGAACACTATTTTGTTAGATCAAACAAAGAAAGAAGATAACCATGTTTCTAGATTCATTTTTATTGACAGTCACCTTAAAGTCATCGAAGCACAGGGAATACTAGATGTTTTTAAGCAGCACTTCGCACAGCTGCTGAATGCGCATAATATCGAGCGAGCTAAAGACGAGAGAGAAGCAAGATCAGTCAATAAAGACCCAGTCCCAGCCCTCAGTTCAGAAGAGGTAGAAAGATCCATCCAAAAGCTAAACAAAATAACAAGTCCGCCGGGTCGGATGGCATACCTGCGGAACTCATTTTGATGAACCGCATGCACCAGGTCATCACCAAAGTGTAGGAGGAAGAATGCATGCGCACTGATTGGTTGATAAACTCTATATGTCCCATCTACAAAAAAGGCTATCCGATGTCATGAAGAAATTACCGTGGCATATCCCTGCTTAATGTTACATATAAAATTCTATCCAACGTTCTGTGTAAGCGTCTTAAACCTTTCTGCAACACAATAATCGGCACGTACCAGAGTGACTTTAAGCCACATGACGCTTAACAATACGCAGTGCAGTGTGCAAATGGGTAACAGCTCATCCGAGTTATTCCAAAAGTTCGCAGGGTTTAGGCAAAGAGATGCGTTGTCATGTGACTTCTTCAACATAGTCCTGGAGCAAGGCAGGTGTGAGCACGGAAAACACTATCTTCAACAAGTCCACCCAAATCCTAGGCTATGCTGACAACATTGACATAATCGGTCAATTCAAGAGAGCTGTGCTTGAGGCCTTCACAGCGATTGAAGAACAGGCAAAACTCGTTGGTCTTGAAATGAATGAGGACAAAACAAAGTACATGCTATCAACAAACAAAGCAACATCTGTCCACCGCCTAGGACAAAACGTCACTGTTGGTAGCAGCATTTTCGTGGTATTAAGGAGTTCACCTGCCTTGGAACAAACATCAATCCCACAAATGACACCTTAGTGGAGATCCGAAGAATCATTACCCTAGCGAACCGTTGCGCTGCTGCTTCGGTTTCAAACAACTGGGTTCAAAACTTCTCACTCGAAAGACAAAGTGTCTGCTAAACAAAACTTTGATTTTAGCAGTCCTACTCTACGGCGGCGCAGAGTGCTGGACGATAGGTAAAAAAGGGGTAACTTTCGACAGAAAAATTCTTCGACGGGTTTTCGGTCCCGTATGCGACGATGGCAAATGGAGAAGAAGGTTCAACCGAGAACTGTACGAGCTGTACCAAGATGTGGATGTAGTCCAGAAGGCCAAGAAAAGACGACTGCATTGGCTCGGCCACATCAAACGAATGGACGACAGCGCTCCAGCCGAGAAATTCTTTTCATCCCAGCCCCCAGGTTCGAGACGACAAGGAAGATCGTACCTACGGTACAAGGACCAAGTGACTGCGGATGCCAGAGCGCTTGGTTTCGGCGACTGGAGAGTGCATGCCGTTCACGATGGAAGGTTGCAGTATCTCAGGCTGAGTTCCATCATTGATAGTGAGTTGGATAAGTAATCTGGCAGGGACGAGGGGGCCCCTATCGATCACGGGGCCCTGGGCACTTGCCCAGAGTGCCCAGTGGGAAAGAGGGGCTTGGCTATCCAGAAAATGCGATGGGATGGACCGGGCAAAAGGTGGATGAGAAACTGCGACATCTACTATGGTGAATGTAACCGAGAGCAGAACTCAGGCAAAAAGTCTTGAGCTTCAAATGCGTGAGCGAACGCATAACACAATCCGAATCAAGGCTAAATTAGCCTAATATGTGGGCATGCCCCCACAGAAGAGAAAAAGGACGACACCAAAGACGAGCTCTACGAGCTGCTTGACAAAACGTACGAGCAATGTCCTAGTTATGAAATTAAAATTGTCCTCGTCGATTTTAACGCAACGCAACGGCTACCTCGTCGTAGCCAAGGTACTGTTACGAATATCCTGACAACGGACGGCTATAATCGTAAGAGATCACCAGATCCTTCTCTGATCAAGTGTCAAGTAACCTTTTAAGGAGTCCTATGCCGCCAACATCAAGTATCGAAGACCAGTGGCAACATTGCCAGAAAGCAGTTAGAGATGCCGCCTCTAATGAACTGGGTTTTACACAGCCACCAAAACGAAACCCCTGGTTTGACGAAGAATGTAGGCAGGCAGGCGCTGCATAGAACGCCGCCGGCTTCTGAGGAGAAAAAAAGAGAGAGCATGAGAAGCGTCAGATCTAGGATGTTCAGAGCCAACAGCAGGAATGAAGTTCGGAGGTTTTACCGAAAGGTTAAACAGCTGGCTCAAGGTCATCGAACAAGAACCGATGCATGCAGAAATAAACAAGGGAACATCATAGTAGGATCGCAGTCAATGCTGGGGATTTGGAAAGACCACTTCTGTAGACTATGTAACGGCGACGACGAACAAAATACCGCCGTCAGACAGGAGCGTTTCATCGGACAGGATGATAGCCAACAATTCCGTGAACCCGACCTAGAAGAAGTGAAAACCGCAATATCACGGCTGAAATCCAACAAAGCCGCTGGAGCAGATGGACTTGCTGCTGAGTTGTTCAAAGTTGCAGGCAACGAGCTAGATAGGAGCATGCACCAAATCATCTGTAAGATATGGTCAGAGGAATGCATGCCCGATGAATGGAACCTCGGCATTGTTTGCCCGATAGTGAAAAAGGGAGATCCTCTAAACTGCGCCAACTTTAGAGGAATAAGTCTACTAAACATCGCCTACAAGATCTTCTCTGCCGTAATATGCGAACGTCTGAAGCCTTTCGTCAACAATCTGATTGGTCCTTATCAATGTGGCTTCAGGCCAGGAAAGTCAACCATCGACCAAATTTTCACTTTGCGGCAGATCCTGGAAAAACCCTATAGATTCTTAATCGATACCCACCACCTTTTCACCGATTTTAAGGCCGCGTATGACAGCATCCACAGAGACGAACTGTATAAAGTTGTGTCCAGTTTGGCATCCCCGCCTAGCTAGTTCGCTTGTGCTTGTGCAAAATTACGATGGAGAACTCACGCTGCTCCATCAAGGTTGGCAATGAGCTTACGGAACCTTTCGACGTCAAAAAAGGATTCAGACAAGGCGATACAATGTCATGCGATTTCTTTTACATTGTTCTTGAGAAGATAGTGCAGAACTCCAACATCAACACCAGAGGTACTACCTTCCAAAAATCTATTCAACTTCTCGCGTACGCCGGTGATATTGATATAATGGGAAGAACACAGTGTCTTTGTGAGAATTGAGACAGAAGCGACAAAAATGGGTTAAGCGATAAATGAGGAAAAAACGAAGTATATGCTGTCTTCGAAGAAGGACACCCAACACCGACGGCTCGGGCAGAACGTCAAAATAGAGGTATATAACTTCGAGGTAGTAGAGGAGTTTGTCTAAATAGGTACCGCTATAAACACGGGCAATAACACCAGCGCCGAGATCAGACGAAGAATAACTCTTACTAATCGCTGTTTCTTTGAGCTAACAAAGCAATTGAGTGGAAAAGCCTTCTCTTAAGCAACTAAGGTAAAGTTATACAACACCCTCATCATCCCAGTCCTGCTGTATGATGCGGAAGCATGGACCTTGACAAAATCCGATGTAAATGTCTTAGGCTGTTTCGAGAGGAAAGTTCTTCGGGTCATCTTTCGCCCCGTGTGCATTGAAGAGGAATGGCGAAGAAGATATAACAGCAAACGTTACGGTTAGTACAACGACATGGAACTAGCCGGAAGGGTCAAGGTCCAGAGAATCAGATAGTTAGGTCATTTAGGATGGACACCAATGCACCGGCGAGGAAAGCCTTCAACACTACTTCCGAGGGACGTAGGAGGAGAGGAAGACCGTGACTTAGGTGGCGCACTCAAGTGGAAGAGGATTTCAATCAACTTGGAGTGCAAAACTGGAGACGACTAGCTAAAGACCGAGCTAGCTGGCGGAGACTGTTGATTAAGGCTTGGCAGGAACGCCAAAGCTAGACATAGCTTTGTACAGGTCGTCTCTTTAGATGCTGTCATACGTGGCCTTAAAATCGATGAAAAGGTGGTGGGTATCGATTTGGAGTTCAAAGGTCTTTCCAGGATATGCCACAACGTGAAAATTTGGTCGATGGTTGACTTTCCTGGCCTGAAGCCACATTGATAAGGACCGATCAGATTGTTGACGAAAGGCTTCAGACGTTCACATAATATAATAATACCTAGAGTCACGAACTCTCACAATCCTCTCTTTTTTTCGTGTCCGTGAATCGGTGTAAGAGGTGAACTCTCACAATCCTCTCTTTTTTTCGTGTCCGTGAATCTGTGTAAGAGGTGACAAGAGAGTGAGTACTCAGCCGTGAGTAAAATTTTTTTCCTGTTGCACAAACCCAAAGTGACAAACTTCCACCACAGCAAATACGAAACTAAACGCACGCCTGTATGCGTTCTATTTCGATTTTCTCTTGTGTGTGTTTTTTTTTTTAAGATTTATTAAGATTTTTGATACAAATATTGGTAAATTATAGTGCAATTATATGTTAAAATTGTAAAGAAACAATATAACGTATTTATTTTTCATATTACATGCAATTTTTTATATGATTATCTAAGTTTTTTTTTGAAAATTTTGAGCTCAACGGAATCTTATTTTCGAAATCTGAGCCCATGAAACCCACCTCGACTCAAACCTGAGCATTGTATCTAACTCAGTGCGAATGTATTGGTGCAGTTTCTCATTCAAAAAGCATTGGAAAACTAACACATTCTCACTGGGTTAGTACAAAACGACCAAATTGCAGCTTGTAGGCAAAAAGAGAGCGAACATCCGAAGTCGCGACTCTAGGTATTATAATATATTCTCTATGATAAAAACGCTTGATTCGGATTCTCGAAACATGGAGATATGCCAAAATTGGAGATTCACAAAATCGGACCCATTACAAAAGCTTCTTCTGGCAAGTTAAAAACAGAAACAAATTTCCCTACAGGTGATAAGCATTTTGTAATTTCTTTATGATAACTCAGGCGTCTTTTACAGCGAAGAAATAGTAAATACATCCGTGTCCTCAGAAATATTTAAGTTTTCTTTTTTTTTTTTAAATATTTGAAAATATATTTGCTTCTATGCATGTGATTCATGATTGCATTCAGTTCAGGTTTCCCGCACCATTTATCTACATTTATTTTGCTTAACTAATTAAAGTGGGCACTCAAACATACACAACACAAAATTACCCGACACAAAACGGACACACTACAACGCTTGAATTCAAATTGAATGAAAATTTTAATTCCCGTTTGGAAAATCTAGATCAAGTTGTGGAAACTAAACCAAGTGTAGGTCCACGTCTTTGTGTTCTCAAATCATAAAAAAAAAACACATCGATAAAAGTGCACCCGCTTTATGCACCTGTTCCAAGGACGTCCAGTCCAGTTCAGTTCTATAATTATAAATCTCGCTAAGAGAGAGAAAGAGCGAAAAAATCAACTGAAAGGAAAAGGAAACAATAAAATAAAAACAACTTCAATTATTTATAAATCTACCCTGACATTTATGTAAATTAGAAAAGTTCAGCAAGTTTGTTTTTTTTTTTTTTGTCTTCTTTTGTGTGGCTGTGGTTGATGCTGGAGATGCCACTTCCTTAAAAGCCATCCACCAATTAGGGTTTAAAATAACATTGCTTACTGCATGTTTAACTTGTTGCAGTGGAGGAGGTTAAAGCAGGGCCGTAGTCGTTTTTTTTGCAGCCATATTTAAGTGGTTGAAAGAGGTTTCGACGCACAAGCATTTTTGTACGATATGTAAAAGAATGTAAGAATAAATGTCAATATTTAATGTTAAAAGAACCAACTTCATAAATGTTGGGGCATAATATCATATATCCCTGTCACACGTTCCGAAGACCCGTTCCTAAAGTTACTTAATACTGACTTCAGTTGATGATGATCCTCTCTCTATCAGCTAAGTTACACTAGTTGACCTTTTTTCCATACAAACTTATTATAAGAAGCTCTGGGAAAATCGGTTACCAGTAAGATGCAAGAATCAACGACAAACGATCCCCTTCGATTTGGTTTCTAAACATTGCAATGACACAACACAAATCTCTTTGACATTTCGAAGCCGAGTGCGAGCATTGTTCACAAAAAAAAAATAAAAAAAAAAAAAATAGGGAACACAAATCGTCGAAGAAGCAGATAATTGATGACCTTTTAGCGTTTTAGCATTAAAGTCGGCTTAGGTATCATGTGGATTGTGGATATTGGGGTCCACCACACAGTCAGTCAGTCTCAGCACCAGCAGTCAATATCTCGCTCTGCGGGGGTTGAAGATGGAGCATGGGACATGTCGGTCGCTCGTCGTCAATGGACGTTGTTGGATTAATGCTTTGATATAGAAAAATTACGATTGTGGTCTTAAAATCAGCAGATGCAGATTTTTTTCTTTCCTTCTTGTGACTGTCTTTGTTGAATTTCGTGTAACATTTTATGCATGGCGACATGTAGGTCGCAATCTCAATCTTTATTTTTTTTCTGTTTATTTGCAATTTAGTCAATTTGAGGTAATTTTATTTTTAAATCATTTTACTGGGGGTGTGTCGATTAGAGTAGCTTTATGGGTGGATTGAATTTGTTTTAAAGGAGGTTTAAGCTTTTGTACCTTGGCAGGAAATTCAATTTGCAAAACAATCGCTGGTGGGATAGGTAACGTTTATTTAAGCTCAAGGTGTTATTTGCATGTCGAATGTTAATGGTTGAACTTCACGACTTTTATACGAGTGGGTATGTGGGTGAATATCACGACTAAGTCGGGGTAGGTCCGATTTGGGAATTGAGAGCAAAATGCTTTTTTTTCGTCATTTAGTTATTTCTGCACTCAGGAAATCACATAAATTTTTGAGTTCAAGTTGCCATCTCATGTTTTTTGAATACAGTAAATCAGTTTTAATTCCTGTGAAAACACTTTTTTACAATAATTGCACAATCGGAAATGATTGAATGAAATGGCATTCACATTTGTTAAAAATACGTTGATGGTTTTCTTTGAAGCTATTCTATTCTTTTTGTTGTTTCTGCATTATTCATAAGGAAGGCCATAATGGATTCGTGGGCTAAACATTGTGAATCCATTGAAAAAACAAGTGAGGCGGCTAGGCTCGGTCGAACCCTTGCCCTTAATCCCATGATTTCGGGGAATATAAAACACCCCGATGGATCATGATCGAACTCGAGCCTAGAAACACTTGAACTCTTCGTGGAAGCTCATTTCCCCGGTTGTAAGAACGCAGGAAGTTCTGATTACATGCAATCAAACACGCTGGATTTTACTCACACGGAATCAAATGTAGAACTAAAACAGGTTATTACTTAGCAGAAGATTATCTGGCCAATAAACTCGTTCAAACCCTATAAATCAGCTGGACCAGACTAGATGTGTCCGCCTCTTCTTTAAAATGCTCTCAAAGTAATAACTCCTTGGCCTAGGGTAATCTAACGTTCCTAATAGCTGGAAGAAGGTCAAGGTAGTCTTTATCCCAAAAGCCGGGAAACCGACTCACTCTACCGCTCAGGGTTACGACCATTAAGTCTCTCTTCGTGCGTTTAGTAACGTAAAAACGGAATCAATCAAAACAGCCTTAGTATAAGTAGGAGTTGAATCTGTCATTGTCGATTGGATCTTCACCATGTTAAAGGGCAGAACTATCAACTCTCAATTTGGAGTTAGCACTATAGAGAATACAGTTACTTGAGGCACTCCACAGGGAGGAGTCACCTCACTTCTGCTCTGGATCCTCGTAGTCAACAAAATTCTCACAAAGTTTAAAGATCTGGGCCCTAAAATTGTAGCGTATCCAGATGACATAGTGGTTCTGGTATCAGGCAAGTTCCTTACCATTATCGAAAATATTATGGAAAACGCATTAAAGGATTTACTTTCATGGGCAGCTAAGAACGGTCTTGATGTCAACCCCACCAAGACAGAGCTAGTTTTACTGACGAAAAAACGGAAACTGGAGGGCTCCAACCCTCCTATAAACTTAATGGTATTCGTCTAAAACTTTCTAAGGAAGCTAAATTTCTAGGACTAATCCTTGACTCCAAGCTCACATGAAAGCGGAATACTGCATTCTACACATGCAAAAAGACCTTCGGTGTACGGTGGGGTATGCGACCGCAAGTCATGCAATGGAAGTACACAGCGATTATCAGACCCATTCTTACCTATGGCTCTATTGTATGGTGGAAAGCGGTTGAAAAATCAAGCTATCTCAAGAACCTGAATAAGGTACAGAGACTAGCCTGGAATAACAGGGGCTCAGAGATCCACACCACAAGCTGGGTTGGAAATGATCTTAGATCTTCCGGCCCGGTGCACGGTATAGCCAGCACAGCACTTATGGACATGGGCCAATCTTACAAAGATATGACACGATTACAGGACTGATGGAGACCACTGACTGGACTACATTCCCCCTCTACTAGATTTTGATAGGAAATTTTGCTTTTGCATACCAGAAACACAGGGTTGGGATCCTAATTCACTTATAAGTAAACAGGGTATCCCTTTCTACACTGACGGTTCAAAAATGGAATCAGGATCAGGTGCTGGAGTGTTTTGCCAACAACAACATAAGAGAGGCGTTTAAATTCCCAGGTGACTGTATAGTGTCTTTCAGATCGAGATCTATGCCATTGAAAAAGCAGCTGAAATGGCACATCATGAAAAGCTAAGCTCCTCGGAGATTACTTTTTTCGTGGACAGCCAGGCTGCTATCAAAGCCTTGGTCAGTGAGACCATAACATCAAAGGCATTTTTTAATTGTAGGAAGGAATTAAATAGAATCTGCCAGGTTAAACTCTGCTGGGTTCCTGGACACAGCAGTATTGAAGGGAACGAAATAGTAGATGAACCAGCCAAGAAAGGGTCAGAAGCAGATACAAGTATTATTGACCATTCAGATAGGAGACCACTCGTCCTGATTGGGGTACTCAAGAGGAAATAGACCTCCTGCAAATCTAGGACCATTGCGTATATAATCTCTAGAAGCTTATGGCCTAACACTAATGCAAGGAAACTTGGTATATTCTATCGCTGAGTAAAAGGAACATTTAAATTTAATATCCTGATAGGTGAACTAACTGGTCATTGCACCATTGGCACAATGGCACCCGCTTTCTGTAGGAGTTGTCAAGATGAGGAGAAAATAGAAACCATTAAACACCTGCTCTGTGACTGTCAGAACCTCCAAACTAACCGACTCCGTCATATCGGGAACAGGTTTTTTGGGGAACTGGATGATCTAGCACAGGTCTCAATGGCAAACATGAGGAAATTTATAGATAACAACAGGCTGGTTCGTTAACGAGCCAGTCTGCGTTAATCGGTAACTTTGAAGAGCATCGATGCTAACTTTTATTTTTAAAAGGGATCACAATGAAACAGTTGGCCCAGTGTTGCAAACAGTTTCACGCTTTGTACACCTCTTATCACCTTACCTAACCTAACCTATTCATCTTTCGCCAGTTCCTACAAGTATCCTTCGTGGCCTTACATTAGCCAACGGGGACGGGAAAATGATTGTTTTAGTTTCCAGAGAGCACAATTTCGCTTAAATTAAGAATTTAATTTAAGCAAAGCCGATATTTTCATCTTATTAATATTGGCGCGCACTCAAGAGCTCTTTTCGAATACACTTTACATGCTACGAGCACAGAGCGAGGAAACGGTGAGACCGTTTGATAGAAAAGTTGGTCTTGAATTTGTAAATATTGCCATGACTGAGCACTGAGGTGGACACAGTGTGGTGTTGCGCATTCGCAACGTATAGCTAAAAACGATAGAAATTGGGCTCGAGGGCTAAATGATGCGCATTCGAGCTAGTTCATGAAACACAGACATGCATATATTGTATTATTTGTTGAATCATTCTCTTAAAATTTAAAGCAACATTAATTGACTAACCACCGATTAAGTAGTTTCTTGCATAAACCATAACCCAAATCAGGTGTTAATGGAAAATTGACATAATCAACTACCGGTTTTAAAATATCTCTTCAACGTCAACCATAAAACTGGCAACATTCCATAAATTAAAACCAACGTATGTAATCCAAAAAAAAAACATTCTTGAAAAATGTTGGCCGCCAACTCACTCTAATTGAAGTCGTTGTAGCCAATAAATTTTTAGACGAAAACACATTAATTTGCCATTCATATTGAGGAAATATCGTTCAACCGACAAATATGTCCAGTTCTTCATGGAATGTCTGTAAAGATAACTCAAAACAGATTTCGTTACACCACACCACTTGACTATCCTAAAGTAAAAAAAGAAGTAGCCGAAACTAAGTAAGTTATTGGGTCATCAATTCCAATCGGCATGATGCCAAATTAGCACCCGGAACTCCTTCGTTGGCAATTAAAAATTGTAAACAAACACACGAGCCAATCCTTTAAAGTCGGAAAAAGTCTGCAACCAAGTTTTTTCGTTATTTGGCTGTTTAAAATTTTACAAGCATCGATGGCAACGTACGTCTTCGCCTTCTTAGCCTACTGAGCTACTGACGATGCTTCCAATAGTCAATTATATCAACCCGCACACTCAACAAGCCAAAAAGTCTACAAATACAACTTAAAAAAAAACGAATAAGGTGGAAATGGAAAGATGATGTCTGCGCCACAGACAAGACGCAGAAAAAAGCCTTTCGAGCTCTAACGAGATGTTAAATAACCTGCAAATGAAAATAGGAAATTTGCAGCTTGGTGGTTTGGCTTTACGAGTTGTTAGGCTTACCAAAAAATAAGAAGCAAATAAACGACAATAACAGCTCGTCGTTGACCGATAAAATTGAAGAAATATTTCATCGAAACATGAGATCGTAACCGAGACGCGACATGACAAGGTGTAAGCCGGTGAACCATGATCTGGAGGTTATCTCTATCGATCTTATGACCTTTACTCAGACACTTTTGTTAGCAAATTGACGGAAAGTACATATCGTGCAAATAGTTTTATGTCGATAGTGTAGTCAAGGCAGTTACAAGCAATCATCTGTCCCTGATCTCATTACGCAAGAGGTCGTGGTAAAGTATCCGCAACAGTAATGAACAAAATTCCAACAGAATTTTGTTTAATTACTCGCAATTGGTTGGCTTTATGATTTATTTATTAAATAAACAAGACATCACGAATGTAGTTCACTCGCAACTCTAACATCGACCAAGTTATTTTTTCGTTGTTCTTACTTTCGAGTGCAAGATGGTGGCGTTATTTTGATTGACCTGAGTCTACCTCCAGCGACAGCAGACAAAGTAGGTAAAGAGTCTTTTTTTTTCTTCAGTAAGACGATGTTTGATTTCTTTTACATTCGTTGCATGCAACAAAATTGAATATACACAGCTGTGTGGCATAATAATTATGTTGTCAATAGATGTTGTTTGAGCTTGTTGGCTCCTCAATTTGAGGCATTTAAATTGAATTAATTGGTTGAACAAAACAAGACTCCAAAAGCGAATATATGTCAAAACATGATGTTAGAAATATCAAGTGGTCGCTTCGAGGGGTGTGGGTATTGCACAAGAATCAGAAAGGATGTTGGGCTTGTTTGACATCGATAAACACGCAGTTCTGCGCAATACTTTGTCCCAAAAAAGCTGAAGAAATCAATTTTGGGTCACATTGGGAGAGAACGGATCGACTAGATTGGTGCTTTTTTAAAGCAAGCAAGAGTGATGTCCGAAGCTCTGACTATCAGCACATACAAGACCCCTGGTAGCATGCTGGTGCTATTCCAGATCAGCAGTTACAAGGCCCCTGGTGGCACTCAACACAGCAAAGCAAAAATCAGGTTGATTTGCCACAGATGTGCTCTATATCAGGAGGATATCAGGAGGAAATCAGCAGGAAATAGAGACGTGGTAGGATTCAACACGGAAGACTTAAACCAACCCAATAAAAAGGATGAAAGTGAAACTCAAATGAAAAAGAATCTGTTTTAATGCGTCAAGGCCTATTGGCTATACACATCGGTCATCCGACCAATACTCATGTACGAGGTTGCAGTATGGTGGACTGCACTGGAGAAAGTCACTTACTAGATACGACAAACTCATCAGAGTCCAACGCACTGCATGTCTCTGCATAAGCGGGGCACTGTCACACTGAGAACCACACCCTCAGCAGCGTTAAACACTCTCCTCCATCTGACAACCCTCGATAACTTCCGCAAACGAGTGGCAGCGAGTACAGCTATAAGACTCAACGCCTCATCTCATTGGACCAACAATAATGTAGGACACTCCATCACTTTGTACTTCTTCGGTTCTATACCAAAGTACAGACACAGGTATCCATTCCGTCCAGAGACGAATGGGAAGACAAAAAATTCCTGGATGACAAAAGAATTCATTTTTATACAGATGGATCCAAGACAAATGATGGAGTTGGTAGTGGTGTGTACTCAGAAAAGCTTAATCTAAGCCTCTCATTCCGCTTCCTTAATCATTGTAGCGTCTTCCAAGCGGAAATTTTAGCGATCAAAGAGGTTATCTCCTGGCTAAGAGAAAACATGATATCAACTTCTGATATCCGCATCTTCTCTGACAGTCAGGCTACTATTAAATCTCTTGACGGTGTCTCAACCAACTCTCAAACGGCCCACGATTGCTGATCATCTTTTATGGAGATGGCACAGCATTTAAATATTCATCTCTGGGTGCCGGACCACAGAGACATCACTGGAAATTCGTAGAGCCGATGAACTCGCTAAAAATGGAAATGGAACCGTCATACCTATAGGTATACCAATTTACCTACGTGCGCAGCCACAAAGCTCATATGGCCGTCACTTGACCTAAAGCGCTCTTACTTACTTACTTAAGGTGGCGCTACAGTCCGTTGTGGACTTGGGCCTCAATCAACAGTCTCCGCCAGCTAGCTCGATCCTTAGCTAGTCGTCTCCAATTTTGCACTCCAAGTTGATTGAGGTCCTCTTCCACTTGAGTGCGCCACCTGAGTCACGGTCTTCCTCTCCTCCAACGTCCCTCGGGAATAGTGTCAAAGGCATACAGTAAGACTGGGATGATGAGTGTGTTGTACAGTTTTACCTTAGATGCTCGAGAGTAGGCTTTTCCACTCAATTGCTTTCTTAGCCCAAAGAAACAGCGATTAGCAAGAGTTATTCTTCGTCTGATCTCGGCGCTGGTGTTATTGCCCGTGTTTATAGCGGAGCCTAGGTAGACAAACTCCTCTACTACCTCGAAGTTATATGTGTCTATTGTGATGGTCTGCTCGAGCCGTCGGTGTTGGGTGTCCTTCCTCGAAGACAGCATATACTTCGTTTTTCCCTCATTTACCGCTAAACCCAATTTAGCCGCCTCTGTCTGAATTCTCACAAAGGCGCCATTGACATCACGCTGTGTTCTTCCCCATATATCAATATCATCGGCGTACGCGAGAAGTTGAACAGATTTTTGGAAGATAGTGCCTCTGGTGTTGACGTTGGAGTTCTGCACTATCTTCTCAAGAACGATGTTCCGAGGCCTAAGACTTTTTCTACGTGGTCGGGAAGTCACCCCGACGCACAACCCCCAACCTGGAGTACCAGGCACTTGATGTGACTTCAAATGCAAGAGCCGGAAAAACCGCTCCTTTTACGGCCTGGGCTTCAAATAAGTCAAGGTAGCCCGTAAAGGTGTTCACAAAGTAGTTCGGCGTAACTGCGAACTGGAGACGCCACCGTTGATTCCAAAGAAGAAATTCATTCGCTGCCGTCCCTCGGTGGGAGTGCCTTGGTGGGAACACTCCTTCGTTGTGGGGTAGTTGGTAGTAACAGCCTACTCCGCTTCGACCTGTCGACCATGGGAGGCCCTTCTGCGAAATCAAGTTTCGCGATCGCATAGCTCTAAGCTTCATAGTAGTAGTTACCGTAAGCCGCTCCGCCACGTCAAGGCTTACCCCGTGGAGGGATCTTAAGCGCTCTAAGGACTTGTTACCTCAAAGCAGATTTCATATTACTTCCCCAATAGGTGTCCTTATACGGGATAATTTCTTTTAGGCAGACACGCAATACAACTTGGTGTAGCCTCAAATGACTTCTGCAAGAGCTGTTTGGACGAGGAAGAAGAGGGAACAATCTTTCACCTTGTCTGCACATGCCCTGCTCATTGTCTAAGACGCAAACTTCATCTAGGAGAATAGTTTTATTATAATCCCAGTAAACTAGCTAATAAGGATATCAACAATCTTCTTCGCTTTATAAAAAGCTCAAAATGGTTCGACTAGTAAGGAGTAATTCTCTAGATGTGGTATCACAATGGGCCTTTTCCTTTGGCCTTAGTGTGCGGATTCGGTATCCGCAGCCACTTTAACCTAACCTAACCTAATGCGTCAAGGCTCTTCAAATCAAAGTCAAAAGATTACGGGGGTGAGTGTACAGAACACTCTGAAATTTTAGCAGTTTTCGATAGAAAAGAACACAGACAATTTAGTAAGCGCGGTTTATAAGAAATTGAATATGGAAGCCTAATATTATGAACGTAAGAGGCTAAAATCTGGTTAAAGTTTGTTCCAACAGCTTAATCAATACGGAAGTAATTGCCTCTTACTCAACTCAAGTAAATCGGAGCAATAAACCCATCAATACTTTACCCATATTAACTGTTTTGTTTCATTATTCAACACGGATATTGGTATTCATTTGCCAGCCTCTCACTCTCCTCGATTTTTTTCTTTTGTTTTGGAACTAATAAATTAAATAACAAAACTTCACGAACTTTCGCTCTCAAAATCCACATCACTAGCCTAATTCGAATGCACCCAATACTTCACCTACTTTATTATAGATATTCAACTTATGACAGAGCCAGAAAGACCACGACCACGACCCACTCTGGTTAAGTTCGCAATCGACTGCACTCTATTTTCCACCTTCATACCCGAAAGACAAACAGCAAATCATGATTATCCACCAGCAAGTCACGACTTTCATGTTAAAAGTTCTCCTATCTTTCCATACTTAAAGTTTTTATTATGCAAAAAGGATACCACATTGGGTTCGAGTTCGAGACCGAGGCAATCGCTAACCAACTAACTCATTGCTTTTCCGTCAACAAACCAAAAGTCGGTCTTATGTAGAGTGGCTTGGGAGTCGAAAATAGGTGATTCATTTAAGAATAGCTGGTGTCGGTTGTTGTGGTGTCGTGCGTCGCCGTTGATAGTCGGTTGAGTAAACAATATGACCTAGGGCCTGGTTCCGGTTTGTAATAGGAAACATCAGGGCGAAAATATCGAAGATAGATTCAGAAGATTCCCATATTGTCCACAATTGAATTTTTAAATAAACGCGTTTTAAAGATTTCGAAATCGTTAATGGTTGAAGAATAACGTTGCTCTAAAAATGTCACACATATACCTCTTTTGACTGATTTCCATTTACTAATTTTTATCTCTATTTGCAGATACTTCGTATCAACAGTCCTTCAATTCCAAATCTACCGCGCCATGTGCAAGGTCTCCAAGCAATACGATCCCTCCGATCCCAATAAACCCTTGCACAAATGTGATATCTACCGACAGCCGGAAGCAGGAAATCTTCTAAAGTAAGTACCACTTCCTTCTCTCTTCTTTTTTGTTACTATTATTATTTTTTTTTACTTTAAAGACGATTAATGGAAAAAGGCTCCTCCCAACCTTGGCAGCAAGTTCTCGACGAAGTCCTCGGCGAAGGCCGTCTCGACGGATCAGCCCTCCGCGAGTATTTCCAACCGCTAGCCGAATGGCTGCGCTTAGAAAACATTCGCACTCAGGAATACGTTGGATGGACCTATGACGGTGACTACTGTAAACGAAGCATCGAAACGGCCAATCTACAAGTCTTCGGCGGTTTCTACAACAGCGCCCCTCCCGCACGAACTGACAATCTCTCTGGATTCATTCTTCTTTTTATTGTTGTTCTCAGATATTTTAACGAATAAAATATAGCGCACGCATTTAATGTCATTCCGAGACTTATTGTTATATTATTATTCAAATTTGCCTCGCAATTTAGTTAAATCTAATAACAATTTGCATTGTGATCGAGAATGGACGCGGTGTCTCGTTTTGATTAGATCGCTCAAAATTTAAGTCAACAAAGAGTCAGTGGCGATAGCTGTCTGTGTTTGGGAGGTACGGTGAGCATATTTTGTGTTTGCTTGTCATGAATGATTTAATTCGATTAAATTTCATTTAAGTGTTTAAGCATGCAACTGGGTCTTACTGCTGAGAGACTTTAAGTTGTGTTTCTTAACCGTCTTTGCCCCCTTTCAGCGGGTTGAAGCTTTCAGACGAGGGCGACTGGGTGTGTATGAGAGTAAGTATCAATGTGAGGAGTAGTTAACAATAACAATAATAAAAGTTTGGTTCGAGAAAGTGAACTTAGTTGTAAAATGAACTTGAATAAACAATGAAAAAGCAGTGGAGTGCGGTTTAAGTGGGGTTACATTATTCCAAAAATATACATTATTCGATTAAATCGCAGCATAGGTATGCATTTAATGGATATGCAACAACTGCTATTATATACTTTACGGAAAATATACACACACTGCTTCCGGTGCTTTAAACGACAAACAAAGATTATACAAAAGAACGAAGCACTTGAGTTCAGGATTAAGAACCGGAAGGAGTAAATGAAAGAACGAGCAGGAGTCGTTCTTAATAGCCATCGCACTTCACTACTCCAGCATACGGGAACTGCATAGAACAATATAAAGAATCCATATCGCGGGATCAGGCATGCAACGAATAATCACTCAATTATGCGAGGAAGACTGGTATATAGGTAAGACCTATATGACCCATCTACACGAAAGATCAGTGGCTGTAAATGTAAGCAGGACGGATATGTATGCAGGCCTTGGCGGGAGTGTTCGCACCAAGGCACTCCCATCGAGGGGAGGCAGCGAATGAATTTCTTTTTTGGAATCAACGGTGGCGTCTTTAGTTTCAGTTAATCCAAACTACTTGGTGAACCCCTTTACGGACTTGTTCGACTTATTTGAAGTCCAGGCCGTAAAGGAGCGGTTTTTCCGGGTCTCGCACTTGGAGTCACATCAAATGCCTGGTATTCCAGGTTGTACGTCGGGGTGACTTCCCGACAACGTAGATAGAAAAGAATTTAGTTGCGAAGCAACAACAGGTCTCGCAAAAGGACGGATCTACCAAGGCTCCGCTATAAACACGAGCAATTACACCAGCCAGCGCCGAGATCAGACGAAGAATAACGGTTTTGGATATCAATGAAATTCTTTATTCCTGTGGAAGTACATTTGATGCCATTATGTATGGAACTCGATTTCTTTTGCATGGCTACCACGGGCACGCTTGCAGAAGTCCAGACGCTGAACCCAATTTTCGACGGTTTTCAAGCATAAATCGGCCAATACTGCTGCATATTCACGTTCGATATTCGTACGAAGTTGTTCGCATTAACCATAGATTTGACATAGCCCCACAGGATTTAGTCTAACGGCGTTAAATCGCATGAACGAGGCGTCCAATTCACAGGCCCATTTCTGGAGATAATGCGCTCATCGAACTTCGTTCTCAATAATTCGATTGTTTGGCCCGCTGTGTGACATGTGGCACCGTCCTGTTCATATCATATCATCCAATTCATTCCAAAAATAATCGGTTAGCATTGAGCGGTAGCGATTCCCACTCACAGTAACGTGCCGGTCTTGATCATCACGGAAGAAGTACGGCCCAATGACACCACCAGCATGTTAACCGCACCAAACAGTGATTTTTTCGGGATGTAATGGTGCCTCGTGAAGCACATGTGGATGGCTGCCTGACCAATAACGCATATTTTTCTTATTGACGAAGCCATCCAGCCAGAAATGAGCCTCATCGCTGAAGATGATTTTGCGATGAAAATCCGGATCATTTTCAAGTTGTTGCTCAGCCCAATTCACGAACATACGACGCTTTTGGTGATCAAGCGGCTTCAGTTCTTGCGTCAATTTGATCTTGTAAAGATGTAGGCCAATATCTTTTCGCGAAATTCGCCACAACGACGTCACAGAGATGACCAACGCTTGAGAACGACGTTTGAGAGACTGATTTGGGTCTTCCGCAATTGATGCGCTAGCGGCAGCTATATTCTCGACACTACGGGCTATTCTTTGTCTCACTGGCACGGGAACATTTTGTACTGAGCCTGTGGATTCAAATTTTCCCACTAGACGCTCAATTGTTGATCTGGCATGACGATTATGACGACCATAAATTGTACGTAGCGATCTTAAAGTGATGACCACTGACTCCGAATTTTAATAATTTTTCGACTCATTGTAGGATCCTATACCTTTCCATGATGAAATGGCAAACCTTACTGAAGAGAAATGTCAAGAGAGCGGGAAAAAATATGGCGTCGTTTGCTGTCCCTATGGGTCTACTTTTGTAGCGTCCCTATTGAAAAACCCCTATTCTGTTTCGAGAGGAAAGTCTTTCGGGTCATCTTTGGCCCCGTGTGCATTGAAGGGGAATGGCGAAGGCGATATAACAGCGAATTTTACGGGTTGTACAACTACATGGACCTTGCCAGAAGGGTCAAGGTCCAGATACTCAGATGGCTCCGTCATTTTGAGCGGATGGACACCAATGCTCTGGCCCGGAAAGCCTTCGACACTATTCCCGAGGGACGTAGGAGGAGAGGAAGACCGCGACTGAAGGTGACGCACTCAAGTGGAAGAGGACCTCAATCAACTTGGCGTGCAAAACTGGAGACAGCTAGCTAGGGACCGAGCTGGCTGGCGGAGAATGTGAATGTGTGACACTATATAGGTCAGACTAGGGCCTCATCCGACAAGCTTCGAAGGCTAGCGGGATGTGTTCAGTTTTTGTTTTTGGTAAACTGGGATCTGAACACAGATACCAAACGATCATGCAAACATTTTTTTCGCTTCTAATGGTTGAATGTCTATGTATTTGAGAAACCACATATATGCAGACTTGCAGATTTGCAGATGACTTGACATTGTTTTTATTTTCTTAATTTGTAAACATGGCGGCGAGTAGTTCCGAATTTCCGACTTCAAATTCGGAATTGTTTTTCTGATCTCTTCAGAACAAGAACTGTCATATCGTGCCAAGTAAATTAATTCAGAATTGTTCAGAATAGTTCCAAACGACCAAAAAAAACGCTATTAATCTGTTTATAGCCCTCTAAAGAGGTCAAATACAACGAGGAGTTGATTTCTAGCTACAACAATGTGTCTTGTATCCCGCAAAAGACTGCTTGTGTCCTTTGACTAACGAGCAAGGATATCTTGTTTGCTTAGCTTGACATTCAAGTCTCAAAGAACAATCTTAATGATACAAGCTCGGGCTTCCATTGCGCCCATTTCCATTTAAAATCAACTTCTTCTGATAATTTTGATTTGTAATTTTATTGCTGTAGTTTAGAAAATTGGAAATTTTATTTTTGACACGAACCGACTTAATATGATGCTCTAATCAAAATTTATGATTAACAACTGCCCGCCACTGGCCAAAGTGTGAGCTTATCGAACTTCGGTCGTCGCGTCGTCAACATCACATAATGAGGGTCAACCGACTGAACTCGCGTTTAACTGTACAACATGTTGTCTCAGTCGCATTCAATTAATTCAATGCAGTAAGCACCATACGCACATCGAGCGCTACCGCTACCACCGCCCACCTTCACCGCTTCCATGACGTTATTCTCCCAAGCGAGCTACTTTCAAAAGCAAACAAAACATTTACTCGATCGCTGTTTTGATGTCATAGTAGGTGAACTCGTTGTTCGGTGTACATTTGTTGCAACAACAACAAAAAATGACAACTTCGAGTAAGGTCTTCCCACTAAGGACATCGTCATTGCAAATGAGATTTAACTGCGAAACCGACAGACAGCACAACAACAACTCGAGATAATAAAAACAAACAAAATAACAAATTTTATACAAATCCAAGTGAGAGTGACAAAGACAACACAGCATTTATTTTTATTTATCTGACTTCTGTGTGCCAGCAACTTATAGATACGAGTTGTATACTTATTTGTATCTGGGGAGTTTTTGGGGAACAAATCCCAGAACTATTCAGTTATCGTTGTTCCGTTCCGCCTAACTGATCAAAAACTCTCGAAAATAAGAAAAAATATTCCCAAGTCCCTATTGAAAAAAGAACCTGTCTGGTGCAACACAAAATAGAAAACCATGTTGCAGACACACCGTCAATTTGTTTCGTTAATTGTTATAATCGAAGTGATACGTCATTGTGCCATCGTTACCTGTCTCGAATCGAATAGTGTGAATCACGCGAGTGTCACCACCCTTACCTCTGCCGATGGGGTGAATACCACCCTAACGATCAGTAATCATATTTGTACGCGTGTGGAAACATACGTCGAACAGCAACAAACGCCCACCATGCAACAAGTTAAGGTGCGTGCATCGAATTGGTGTTTGGACTTTCCGCCAAGGTGCTCGAATTACAAGACTGAATTTCGGGAAGTTATTAAATTGGAGGTGAGTTTTTTTTTTTTTTTTTACTGTCTGTATTGGAGCATAGCAGTGATTTTGGTTGTTGCTGGTGTATGTTGCGAGGTAAATGTTGTGAGAGTGTGGATCGACGACAGATTTTGTTTGTGATGGCTGACAACTAATTTAAGGTTTTTTTAATGGAGTTGTACAGGAACCGGAAGTAGAGTAGTAAACATGAGATTATCGGTGAATTGGATTATGTGAAAATTGTAACGGACTTTTGAATTATGGAGCCGCTTGCTTGTAAGCCGTAGGATATTTCAGTGGTGGTCTGAGAAACTAAGTGATTGTATGAATGCAAAAGAATCCAACAAGAAGTGTTGACAACTTTTATAAAGATATTGCCATATAAAGGGTTTTTCAATAGGGACGCTACAAAAGTTTTCTTAAATAAAACAAAAACGGTTTTGGATATCAATGAAATTCTTTATTCCTGTGGAAGTACATTTGATGCCATTATGTATGGAACTCGATTTCTTTTGCATGGCTACCACGGGCACGCTTGCAGAAGTCCAGACGCTGAACCCAATTTTCGACGGTTTTCAAGCATAAATCGGCCGATATTGTTGCAAGTTCACGTTCAATATTCGTACGAAGTTCATCAATCGTCGCTGGCTTGTTGGTATAAAACAAAGATTTGACGTAGCCCCACAGGAAATAGTCTAACGGCGTTAAATCGCATGAATGAGGCGGCCAATTCACAGGTCCATTTCTGGAGATAATGCGCTCATCGAACTTCGTTCTCAATAATTCGACTGTTTGGCCCGCTGTCTAACATGTGGCACCGTCCTGTTGAAACCACATATCGTCCAGGTCCATATCATCCAATTCATTCCAAAAATAATCGGTTAGCATTGAGCGGTAGCGATTCACATTCACAGTAACGTGCCGGTCTTGATCATCACGGCAGAAGTACGGCCCAATGACACCACCAGCATGTAAACCGCACCAAACAGTGATTTTTTCGGGATGTAATGGTGCCTCGTGAAGCACATGTGGATTGCTGCCTGACCAATAACGCATATTTTGCTTATTGACGAAGATATCCAGCCAGAAATGAGCCTCATCGCTGAAGATGATTTTTCGATGAAAATCCGGATCATTTTCAAGTTGTTGCGCAGTCCAATTCACGAACATACGACGCTTCTGGTGATCAAGCGGCTTCAGTTCTTGCGTCAATTTGATCTTGTAAGGATGTAGGCCAAGATCTTTTCGCGAAATTCGCCACAACGACCGACGTCACAAAGATGCCCAACGCTTGAGAACGACGTGTGAGAGACTGATTTGGGTCTTCCACAATTGATGCGCTAGCGGCAGCAATATTCCCGACACTTCCTTATCTCACTGGCACGGGAACATTTTGTACTGAGCCTGTGGATTCAAATTTTTCCACTAGACGCTCAATTGTTGATTGGCAGGACGATTATGACGACCATAAATTGGTATGTAGCGCTCTTAAAGGGTTGGCCACTGACTCCGAATTTCGGTAGTAAATTTTAATAATTTCGACTCGTTGTTGGATCGTATACCTTTCCATGATGAAATGGCAAATCTTACTGAAGAGAAATGTCAAGAGAACGGGAAAAAATATGGCGTCGTTTGCTCTCCCTGATGGTTTACTTTTGTAGCGTCCCTATTGAAAACTCCTTAATTTAACAAACACTTTCAGGGACGAAAATTAAATAAATATTGTGGCTCGACAGCATTTGAAGAGCCAAGGGCTAAGTAGCTTACTTTCATCAACAATTCTCTAAGTGCATGTGAAGAATTGAGGGGACCAACAATTTAACGCTGATCCCCAATGGCAAAGTTGAGAAGCACTTTTTCATGACAGATAATACTGTTGGAAGTTTTGTCAGTTCTTCGCAAGAGGCAGTACCCGTGATAGATGAAATAAAAGCTATGGGCACGAGTATGACTGGAACCCACGACGCACGTTCTGATTAGCAGCCAACGCACTTTATCACTAAGCTAAGGACAATTTCAAAAACAACATAATTAACATTGCGGTTCTATGACATTTAAAAGCAACATAATAAGATATTTTCTTAGTCGAAAGAAAAAAATTGTATGAGAAATTTGAATTTAACATCCTTAGCTCTCTGTTTTGTCTGAAATCCAAAATGAACCCAAAATATGGCCTCAAAGGAAATACATTTTAAAATGTCCCAAACAAGCTTTGAATACGTGTTTTCAAATAATAAACATTCTGCAGCTTTTAGTTTCCTCAAAAGATAATAATTTACTAACTGACGAACGCAATAAGCAATTCATCCTTTCACTCCATTTAACATTTTTGTTTACTAACTTCAACAAGTGAATTTCTCGTCTGTAATTGCCTTGCAGTTGTTGCTTCCAAAGAAGAACCCATTAACGCACATATTCCGATAAAAATATGCAGACCTGAATAATTCAATAGAATTTCCTCCACCGGCTTTGGTGTACACAAAAGTATGGTAACCGGTAACCTGCAAAGTCAGTCGGCCGCTTGACCAGGAAGAAGAAATCCATTCCTGTTGAATGAAAATCTCCTCAATCACAAAAGCAAGCGCAAGATTAAACAATAGGCAGCAATAATAACAATTTAGAGATAGTTGTTTGTCTCGGGACAATTAACATTGCCATACGGACGGAGCGGAGTCGGTCAATTCAGCTGGGCGTGTGCACTGGCACTGTGCACTACAAGCCTCAAGAGTCTCTCTTTGGGATATCGGACTAGGAAACAGCCGGGGACCGATGCAATCATTAGTGAATAGTGACGCTAATCGACACGCGGTAACCAGTGCGACCAACGGCGACGTTAATAAAAACGACAGATGCACACAGCTTCACAATACGAACGCAGAGGAACCATTTGAAGTTTATTATGATTGGTGCTTGTGCAGCTCCAATAGAGTGCAAAACTGCGAAAACAAAAGAAGACTATGGCGGCACTGAATTGCAATCGCCTGGTACCGATTTGCAACTGGCTTAGACCAATTGTTTCAATTAGGACAATTATGCTTGGATTGTATTCAAAATAGAACTTCCTTTGCTCAGTAGAAAGTTGCGTAGGTAGAAACTTATGGACACGACAACAGTTTTCTAACCCATCGGGATTTTTTCCTATCGTTGGCGTTGATCGATAACGGAATCTATAGACCTTGTGCACAGCTCGAAGCATATTTTTTTTATAGTTTACACCCACTCAAGGGCTTTTTTTATACCCTTTTTATGCCAGAGACACAGTGAGTACATTAGGAAGAAGGAAAGGGGTAGGTAAGGAGGTGTCGGTGTACATTGGTCTTAAATTCTTGAACATTGTAATGACTGGGAAAGACAGGGTGTGGGAGAGAGTTCCACTTTTGCGTAGTACGGCTAAAAAATGATTCTCTATACTTGAGAGTACGTCCGAAGTTGGGCTCGAGGGTAAACTGATGGGCATTCCTGCAAGCGCGGGTATTACGGTTGAATTGTTTAAGGGGAGGAATGCAAATGACTATTTCCCTAGAGCACTTACCGTTGAAGTAACGATAAAACAAATTGGTGAATGAATCAGTTATGTTTCTATCAGCGATCATTCTTACGGCCTTTCTTTGCATACCATCCAAGAGACTTAAGTATGTGACTGGAGCACTAGCCCAAAGGTTGGAATTGTAGTCAAGAGTTGGACGGATATAAGCCTTAAAGATAATTTCCAGATCAGTCGGGGAGAAAAATTTCTTGCACCGTCTTAAGAAACCCAAACATCTTGCGGCATTTTTGGAGACATCGCGTATATGCTCGGTCCACAAGAGGTGGTTATAGTGATGCACATACCGAGAATCTCAAGATGTTCCGTCGATCGTTGCCAGTTCACTGGTATTGGTTATTCCTTCTATTGGAGAGTGCCGGACATGCACACAGAAGGTGTTGGATTGTTTCCACCTCCTCCCCGTCCATGCTGCTTCTACAGAAGTCGTTTGCGTAGACCCCCAAGCCTCAAAGCATGTCTGCGTATGAGGCAGTGTCCTGTTATGACTCCAATTGTAGAGCTCATATTTTGTCTGCTCAGGAAAATCAGGCCTTTTGACCGTTTCAGGTCTATGCTTGGCGGCCTTTCACCTTGGTTCACCTTTCTCCGATGCATTCAATAGTTTATAGCCAGGAGTCCTGAGGCCTCTGATGATGGAGTTTGAGACCCACGGCTCCTGTATCAAGACGATGTCTTCCTTGTTTCTATGCAATCGGAGTACCAGGTTGTTTGCGGCCATGATGGCGTGATGGAGATTAATCTGAACTAATCGCAGCATTTCTAGTTTTAGTCCGATCAACCTCCATCACTGTTTTATCGGCGTTTCATCGTCTGAGGAGGAATGAAATAGGGCTTCCTCACTCAGAGTGATACCTAAGGTGGAGTCTTCAGTATCCATGTCGGAGTTACTGTCGACTATAGGCTTAGTCTCCACGTGGTATGGCTTGTATGGGGCTGTGGAGGTCGATGATTCCACTTGTGGTGTTGCATCGACTTCCATTTTTGGGGGTAGTGAAGCGTTTCCTTCCGCTGAAGGGGCTTCTGTAAGGTAGCGTGTTAAGCAAATCTTCGTCTTTTTTGTAGATACGAATCACGATTTCATCGAAACCATACCTAATCACGCCTTTGGTCGCGCCCAGTGGAGCCAGTGATTCCCTATTGATCACCAAGAGAACTGATCTATAGTGACCCACTGTCTCCTTCTCAACCTTTCGGACTTTCCAGTCGTGCGTAGGTAGGTTTATATTACCTGCTTTGATCAATTTCATGATCATATCTGGGCAGTTGTGCAGAGCCGGGAACATTATACGCGCTCTTGGCCGGGAAGGAATATTCTCCCTTGCATCAACCTCGAGCTTGGCACCCGGCCAGACTTCTGGCAGAACATTGACATCAGCCCTGTACAGATCGAAAGATCTCTGATCACCACAGGCGATAAGTTTGATACGATTTTGGTACCATCCTGCATCGGCTGTGTCTGGGGAGGCCCTGGATTCTCCTCAATGACAGATAAAAGTCTGAAACCGAGGTGAACCTTGACGTCTGCCCATTGATCATGAGAGATGTTACCATCCACATGACTCCTGTCAATGACCGCGGCTATGATTTTGCCTTTGAGCGCGTCGCAGAAAGAAATATCTTAATTGAAGGCTGTTGTGCTGCTGGAATGCACTTTCTGCCTTTTCGGCTCAGGCTTGTCGCCCTCGAGTTTTCGCGTTTGCTCCGGGGTTCTTTCCGCCGCCGGTATGACACCGACTGCGGACAGAATCCGCGCAGCATGGCGTTGGTCTCGATTGGCCTATGACATCTTGGACTTCTTATAGGCCGGCCCAGAGCTATATCCGTGTGACACAGATCTGGATCCACCTCCAGAATTAGTCGCTACCGATACCAATCGGGGTGTGCCCTCACCCTTCGAGTCAATTCCACATGTCGGCATGTCGCACATTTTGTCTCTCCGGATGCGGTGTCCCTTCTTAGGGTCGCTTGCAAAGTCCTATCAGGAGCGGGGAAGGGGTGGGGTGTGGAATTGCTGCCCTTGGGACAGCCGAGCGTCACAGCTGTTCCACTGACGGGTAGTTCCTTCAAGTAAAGGTTTCGGGTAGTAGAGGGAGAAAGACTCCCGCTACTAGTGGCAACCACAGGGTTGACAACCCGTTCACACCCCTGCAGCCCTGGCGCGATGCAAGTGCCAGTCAAGGACAGTGGCAAGGGAGGTATAACTCGCTTCAACGATACGAGATAGCATTGAGTTTTTGATTACTGCTTCAAAAACTCAATGCTGTCTCGTATCGTTGAAGCGAGTTATACCTCCCTTGCCACTGTCCTTGACTGGCACTTGCATCGCGCCACGGCTGCGCGACGCGGTTTTTAATTCCCCATTGTACAATGCTGTTTAGATCAGAGTTTAATGACCATGCATTATTGTGGAAAATTCAAAACTGCGATTTGTCGCCAACGATCGCAGCGCCATCTGTTGGGTACAGGTGGAACTAATTCAGTTTTGTAAGAGGCGAAAGTGGATCATTAAGAAATGGCGCTGCTATCGGTGGCGAAAATAGTTTCTTCTTCAATTTTTATAAAATTAGATTTTGCCGATTGAGGAAATGGCCTACGTGGGAGAACGAGAACAACTCATAAAAGTCAGAAAATTGCAATTGCAATTTTGCACATAGTTTTGGTGAAAAATATCATTTCTGCTTTAATTTCATTGTTATTTTACTCTGCACCGATTTAAAATTTTTAGTTTCCATTTCTGTAGCTTGTTTTTTATGAAGACGTTATTGTCCTTAACTACCAGCCATTACCTTCTTAGTAAACGTTTTTTAAGCTTATCTGACATGAGCAATCAATTAACACTTTGGCAGGTAATTTCTTCTCAAACAATTCCAAATATTCCGGACCATACTTTCGATGTGTAAAGTGTAAACATAAAACAGATTGCCTCGTCCCCATTATAAGAGAGATAAAAATGCAAGCGACGATGCATCTTGAAGAACGTGCTTATAATTTCACAAATCCTGTTTTTTGTTGATTTTGTATTTTTAGTCCAGTTATTTCCTTCTTTGTTCATTTCGCAAAAATGTTGCGCCTTAAAAAAACAACAAGACCAGTATGCCCGCGTTTTATGTAATTTTATCAAACGAAGCCAGCGCCAAAGTTGTCTACTTGTTGTCTCACTTACATATTTAAACGCTACAAGCTCAAATTGGACTATCCTTGTTGCAATGTTGGACACAAAAATGCGCTTCGTAACAGCATTGACTGCAACCTTCATGCGAGTAAATTCATGTCACGAGGCGTTGATTTAGGGTTCACACCTGAGACTCCGAAGAGATAGTAGCTATTGCAAAACCTTTAAATTCTTAGACACCAGTGTTATTACCGAAAGTCGACTTTTCTTGAATGTTCTTCTCGTAACACCCCTAGATCCGCATTCAACACATATAACACACATCCTCACCATATTCGAGCTTCAACTTCTTTTGCAATTTTGCACATTTATGCATCACTATCGGCAACAGACAACGGAGCCATGCAACACGCAATGAATTTGATAGATCAAACCTGAATTTTGTGATGCGTGTGTTGCTGCCTCGTGCGCGGTTACCCGTCTTAACAGAAAACACGCCTCTAGCTTTTTGCATTGCACTGCGACCGAGATATGACTTAACACTCTTTCTCCTAGCCCTAAATGAAAGTAAAACCGTTATTGTCGTCGGTAGATTGCAATGATGTATGATGGTGCATTGAGTAGAGGTGATGCTGCAATAATCTAACAGTCGCTTCGCATCATTGAAATTCGGCTTCGAGTTTCAGGAAACCAACTAGCAAATATGACTTTATTTGAGTGTGATAGTTGGTTCGGTATCAAATTCTTTTTCATCATCGAATTCGACAAACAACATCGACAGCGGTAGGGAGGAACGGATGAGGAAATTCTTTGGTTTGGTGGTAAACATTTATCTCTTATGTGATTGCAGGAAACATGATGGGGATGATGAGTGGTGGAGTAAAGTTATGTAACTTTTAACTGGGCCGCGATGTGGTGTTTTCGTTGTAGTTTCGGGTGGTCTTTTGGCTGAGGAGATGATTTTCAAATTTGTTAGTAGAGTTCGTCGGAGGTAAATTAGTGTCAATTTGAAGTAAGATTGTGGATTAACGGAGTGCAATTTGGCGTAAATCTATGATGTCTTTTTATTTGGTTTTGAGGGGAAGTAAGTTGCAGCATTTTAGTTGGCTAAGATGGCATTAGATCTTGTAGAGAAACTTGAGATCTTGTTTTTGTGGAAAGCCCAAGTTGACCTAAAAAAGATGTCGTTCTTAGTATCTACCTATACATTTTATTTGAGAACGAAGTATTTGGTTTCTTTTAGTGTAAGAAGCTTAAGTTAAGAAGTTTTTAATGTTATAATTTTGTTGCACTTGCGAATGTTGAAAATTTAAAGCAAACAAGACATGATGATGGTAAGAAAGTCGTCAGCAATGACTACATGTTGCTAGATTCTGGACTAGAAAAGTGCCTCTGCTTTGTCAACCCCAAGCTCAGTCCTTAGCAGGCTCCTTTCAGGCTTACACCCCAAGTTACTTTAGGTCTTTCATCATTTAAGACCGCGGTGTTGTCTCTTACGTATACTAGTTCGATACAGCCTTACAATCCGTTAAATGAAGCTAAGACAATGTCTTTGTCAGGTGGTCATGTTTCCTTTTTTGCAACATCGATATTGAAAAGTTTTTATCTGGAAACCTCCAGTAGTAGTAGGGTCTTACACAGTGAAATATTTTCTGACTGTCATTGTGCAGCATAGTTTTCCTTCTTCTTTTATATATATACGCATATATATAAGCGGGGCACTGAGAATCACACCCTCAGCAGCGTTTGACACTCCCCTCCATCTGACACCCCTCGACATCTTCAGCAAACAAGTGGCAGCGCGTACAGCTGTAAGAATCATCGCCTCATCTCAATGGACCATGTGATGTGCTTTTTTAATTCTCAGCCGAGGTTTCGCTCGTCGATGCCAAGGTCTATTGAAGAAAACACGAAACTTCAATGATAGGTCTTTCGAACCGAATGACAAATTCTTTATTAGAAATACTTAATAACTACAAAAATAAATTCAATAGGTTTGACTTGGTTCTTATTAAATTTAATGCGTCACTTCCGGTATGCGATAGGATTCGGTAGCAGGTTTCCGGCGTAGTTCGGAGTTAAAGCCTCTATTTGATAGATGTCCGGTTCCGGTCTTGACTTTCGATGGGGCTGTCACTACGGGATTTCCTTTTCCTGTCCCCGTTTGTCAGTTTGGTAATTGTTTTACTCGACCGGTTTTATTTTCGGGGATCAGCAGGTACGTTTACGGCCCCTGGTGGCACGATGGCACGGCAGGCAATAGCTTTGGTCGATCTGCAGGTTTATTTACGGCCCCTGGTGGCACGCAGGACAAATCTCCTTCAGTATTTAAAACCCCTTACCATTGGTGGGGGGAAGCTTTAAAACTGAAATTGCGGTGGCTGCACGGTCGGTATTGAGGACAATTTCCTTCGCTATTAAACCCCTTACCACTGGTGGGGGGAAGCTTTAACAACAAAATTGCGGTCGGCGGTGGGAATGACCAAAACACTCAGTTCAAAACTCAAAGTTGAAATGACAACTAAAGGTAGTGATGAAAAGTAGTGGTAGTGATGATTTTAGTACGAAAGTACTCATCCCCATATGAACTTTAATACTAAAACCAAGTGTGAATTGTATGAACATGAAAGTTAAACTTTAATGTGTTTCGGTGTAACTTGTTACCATGCAATAAGAATTTTATCGATGATGAATGTAAACACGCCATGTGTTAATGAGTCATACGATATGCCTTGTTTGGTATAAATTCAAGGCCAAATGCTATATATACAATATATGCACGAATTAGTTTTGCCTGCATGTGGGATATTTGAAGGGAGCGTGAATTGTATGCATTCGAAAATGCACAATTGACCGTATATTTAGGATTTGATGGAAAAATTGATGTTGTTGTATGAGAGCATGTAGCGCTTCGTTACAACCAACAATAATGTGGGTCATTCCATCATTTTGAACTTCTTCGGTTCTACACCAAAGTACATAGACTACACTCCTTAACCCCTTAATTGGGAAAAAAAACTCCAGGATAACAACAGCATCCATTTTTATACAGATGGATCCAAGACAAATGATGGAGTTGATAGTGGTATGTACTCAGAAATGCTTAATCTAAGCCTCTCATTCCGCCTCCCTTATCATTGTACCGTCTTCCAAGCGGAAATTTTAGCGATCAAAGGGGTTCTCTTCTGGCTAAGAGTGATATCAACTTCTGATATCCGCATCTTCCCTGACAGTCAGGCTGCTATTAAATCCCTCGACGGTGTCTCAACCTACTCTCAAACGGCCCTCGAATCTCGATTGTCGGTCATCTCTTATGGAGACGGCCGGCGGTGCAGCAATTTCATATTCACTTCTGCTGGGTGCCAGGCCACAGAGACATCACGGTAAATTGTAGAGCCGATGAACTCGCTAAAGGGAAAAGATAGGTATACCGATAGCTACATGCAGCAATTTGCAAAAAAAAAACAGCCTCAACATAACAAGGTCTAGGTGGTACAATTTACCTACGTGCGCAGCCACAATGCTCATATATCCGTCATTTGACCTAAAGCGCTCTGAGGACTTGTTATCTCCAAGCAGATTTCATATTAGTTCCCTGAAAGGTGTCCTTACGGGACACTGTCTTATAGGAAGGTACGCAATACGACTTGGTGTAACCTCAAATGACTTCTGCAGGAGCTTTATGGACGGAGACGAAGAGGAAACAATCTCTCACCTTCTCTACATATGCCCTGCTATTTCACTAAGATGCAAACTTCATCTGGTAGATGAATAATTCCAGTGAACTAGCTAATAAGGATATCAAATACTAGCCTAAAATACCCTGCGTTGCCGGGTTTGAGAAATTCTGCGAGAGAGCTATAGGTAATAACGCCAGAAAATTCATCATTCATCATTGTTTGATGTAATATATTGATTATTAATAGTAAAACAGTTGATTTTAATTTGCGGGTGAGCAGTGTTTCCATTTGAAAACCAATGCACCTACAGTAACCTGCAATTTTCCCTTTTAAAACGAATTAGTTTTCCGAGTTTTTCATGAAAAATTTTCTATTTTGCATTCGAAAACCCATTTTGATATTTTCCAGTTTTCCATTTGAAAACCAATGCACCTACAGTTACATGCAATTTTCCCTTTTAAAACGAATTAGTTTTCCGAGTTTTTCATGAAAAATTTTCTATTTTGCATTCGAAAACCCATTTTAAGCAAAATTTT